>CM065734.1:65662788-65667788 GCA_033310375.1 Conus canariensis
GAGGACGTTTCATCATTCATGACACTATGCTGTGAGATACATGACACTATGCTGTGAGGACGTTTCATCATTCATGACACTATGCTGTGAGGACGTTTCATCATACATGACACTATGCTGTGAGGACGTTTCATCATACATGACACTATGCTGTGAGGACGTTTCATCATACATGACACTATGCTGTCAGGACGTTTCATCATTCATGACACTATGCTGTGAGATACATGACACTATGCTGTGAGGACGTTTCATCATTCATGACACTATGCTGTGAGGACGTTTCATCATACATGACACTATGCTGTGAGGACGTTTCATCATTCATGACACTATGCTGTGAGATACATGACACTATGCTGTGAGGACGTTTCATCATACATGACACTATGCTGTGAGGACGTTTCATCATTCATGACACTATGCTGTGAGATACATGACACTATGCTGTCAGGACGTTTCATCATACATGACACTATGCTGTGAGGACGTTTCATCATTCATGACACTATGGTGTCATGACGTTTCATCATTCATGACACTATACTGTGAAGACGTTTGGAATGAAGGAAACTTACTATACATTTGTTGTTGTTTTTGTGAAACGGAGAAACAAAGACATTGAATTCCAGTCTACCTGACAGTGATGAAAGAGATGAGAGTTTGAGGAAGGGACACATTAGAAATGAATTATTGTAATGGGGATTAAAAAAAGAATGATAAGGATGTGCAGTTATCGGGTGGAGGAGGAGAGAGAGAGAGAGGAGAGAGAGAGAGAGAGAGAGAGAGAGAGAGAGAGAGAGAGACAGAGAGAGAGAGAGACAGAGAGCAGAGACAGAGAGACAGAGAAGACAAGAGAGACAGAGAGAGACAGACAAAGAGACAAAGAGAGAGAAGAAAAAAGAGAGAGAGAGAGAGAGAGAGAGAGAGAGAGAGAGGAGAGAGAGAGAGAGAGAGAGAGAGAGAGAGAGACGGGACAGAGACAGAGGAAAAGAAGCATCCTCTAAGATCCTCCCCCACCAAGCCCCAGTCTCCATCTCCTCCAACCTACTGCAGACTGTTCCCCTAGTTCCCACTGCCTGACAGTCTCCTAACATGTCGTAATGTCTGTCTCTCCAAGACTTCTGATGCACTGCCTGACAGTCTCCAAACATGTGGTAATGTCTGTCTCTCCAAGACTTGTGATACACTGCCTGACAGTCTCCTAACATGTGGTAATGTCTGTCTCTCCAAGACTTCTGATGCACTGCCTGACAGTCTCCTAACATGTGGTAATGTCTGTCTCTCCAAGACTTCTACTACACTGCCTGACAGTCTCCTAACATGTGGTAATGTCTGTCTCTCCAAGACTTCTACTACACTGCCTGACAGTCTCCTAACATGTGGTAATGTCTGTCTCTCCAAGACTTCTACTACACTGCCTGACAGTCTCCTAACATGTGGTAATGTCTGTCTCTCCAAGACTTCTACTACACTGCCTGACAGTCTCCTAACATGTGGTAATGTCTGTCTCTCCAAGACTTCTACTACACTGCCTGACAGTCTCCTAACATGTGGTAATGTCTGTCTCTCCAAGACTTCTACTACACTGCCTGACAGTCTCCTAACATGTGGTAATGTCTGTCTCTCCAAGACTTCTACTACACTGCCTGACAGTCTCCTAACATGTGGTAATGTCTGTCTCTCCAAGACTTCTACTACACTGCCTGACAGTCTCCTAACATGTCGTAATGTCTGTCTCTCCAAGACTTCTGATGCACTGCCTGACAGTCTCCTAACATGTGGTAATGTCTGTCTCTCCAAGACTTCTACTACACTGCCTGACAGTCTCCTAACATGTGGTAATGTCTGTCTCTCCAAGACTTGTGATACACTGCCTGACAGTCTCCTAACATGTGGTAATGTCTGTCTCTCCAAGACTGTGATACACTGCCTGACAGTCTCCAAACATGTGGTAATGTCTGTTCTCCAAGACTTGTGATACACTGCCTGACAGTCTCCTAACATGTGGTAATGTCTGTCTCTCCAAGACTTGTGATACACTGCCTGACAGTCTCCTAACATGTAGTAATGTCTGTCTCTCCAAGACTTGTGATACACTGCCTGACAGTCTCCAAACATGTAGTAATGTCTGTCTCTCCAAGACTTGTGATACACTGCCTGACAGTCTCCAAACATGTGGTAATGTCTGTCTCTCCAAGACTTCTGATACACTGTGTTCCTGTCATGCTCTCTGCTGGATCAGTTCAGCCACTGAGGTTCACAGTTTCTGCTTTTCTTTTTTGCATGATTCAGGTCCGGGACCAGTCAGAACCTGAGTTATGGCGTTTCTTGAAGCACTTATGCTGTCCATGTATATGGTTATTTTTAGGATGTTGATGATGCTGAATTATAACTATAATACTATCATCATCATCATGGCATTTCTTCTTCCTCTTCGTGTTTATGTTCTTCTTGTTCTTTTTGTTCTTCTTGTTCTTGTTTGCTTTGTTCTTTTTGTTGTTGTTGTTGTTGTTCTTCTTCTTCTTCTTGTTCTTGTTCTTGTTCTTCTTCCTCTCAGCATGATTATAGCTGTTCTCATTATACGTTTCTCATGATATGTGCAAAGATTTCAGCTCATACAAACACTTGAAGTTGTTTTGGGAATTCTGCAAGATGGTTTTTTTGGTTACCCCAGATAATAGGGAAATAACGGATCCTTCAAACTCTAAACATCCAATACTTCCTTCGTCTTTTGCTTCTGTAATCACCGTTCTGCTCTAGAGGTATTGGACAGAAAACTCTGTATTGGAACCGCAGTGAAGGACCACATTATTGTTGTGAGGCAAGGTGGGAGAGAGAGAGAGAGAGAGAGAGAGAGAGAGAGAGAGAGAGAGAGAGAGAGAGAGAGAGGGAGGGAGAGGAGAGAGAACTCGAACTCGGAACTCGGAAAATTTTAATTGCAAAGGCCACCGACCTATCTGCAATGAGAGAGAGAGAGAGAGAGAGAGAGAGAGAGAGAGAGAGAGAGAGAGAGAGAGGGGAGAGAGAGAGAGAGAGAGAGAGAGAATGACAACGATTCTTCAGTTTCAACGGTAAAGTATTGGCTTAGTAGCCATTTTTCATATGCCTTACTTTTTACGAAACTAGTACTAAATAATACAACGTGGTATGATACAAAAGAGAAGAGGAGAAGGAGAGAGAGAGAGAGCGAAGAGAGAGAGAATAAATTAGACTCTAATGTAATGCACATTTCTTTCATCATTCCTTTACTTTTTCTACAAACTTAGTACCTTTATTATCAATTAACTACGTACATCTGTTCCCTCCTTAATATCTAGACACCCACTACCACCGAGTCAAAGACAAGTAAAAGACCCTCTAACTCTACCATTCCACACTTCCTTTTGATTACTCCCACATCCACCGCTTTTATCTACAACCCTCCACTCCCCTTCCCCCTCCTTTTATTTATCTCCCACTCACCTCACCCGCTCTCCTTAATCCACACCCATCTATACTCCACCCTTCCATCACTACCTCTCCTCCTCCTTTATCCCCCCTCCCCGCTTTCATTATACTTCCCCCTCCTATATTCCCACCATCCCCGCTTTTCCCATCTACAACCCTCACACTCCTTCCCCTCCTTTTTATCTCCCCACTCCCGCTTTCCATCTACACCCTCACTCCTTCCCCTCCTTTATTATCTCCCCACTCCCCGCTTTTCCCATCTACAACCCTCACACTCCTCCCCTTTTTCCCCCTCCTTTTATCTCAACCCACACTCCCCCCCTACCCGCTGTTTTCCCATCTACAACCCTCACACTCTCCCTTCCCCCTCCTTTATTATCTCCCCCACTCCCGCTTTTCCCATCTACAACCCTCACAACTCTCCTTCCCCTCCTTTATTATCTCCCCCACTCCCCGCTTTTCCCATCTACAACCCTCACCCCTCTCCCTTCCCCTCCTTTATTATCTCCCCACTCCCCGCTTTTCCCATCTACAACCCTCACACTCTCCCTTCCCCCTCCTTTATTATCTCCCCACTCCCCGCTTTTCCCATCTACAACCCTCACCACTCTCCTTCCCCCTCCTTTATTATCTCCCCACTCCCCGCTTTTCCCATCTACAACCCTCACACTCTCCTTCCCCCTCCTTTATTATCTCCCCCACTCCCCGCTTTTCCCATCTACAACCCTCACCACTCTCCCTTCCCCTCTCCTTTATTATCTCCCCACTCCCCGCTTTTCCCATCTACAACCCTCACACTCTCCCTTCCCCCTCCTTTATTATCTCCCCACTCCCCGCTTTTCCCATCTACAACCCTCACACTCTCCCTTCCCCTCTCCTTTATTATCTCCCACTCCCCGCTTTTCCATCTACAACCCTCACCACTCTCCCTTCCCCCTCCTTTATTATCTCCCACTCCCCGCTTTTCCCATCTACAACCCTCACACTCTCCCTTCCCCTCTCCTTTATTATCTCCCCACTCCCCGCTTTTCCCATCTACAACCCTCACCACTCTCCCTTCCCCCTCCTTTATTATCTCCCCCACTCCCCGCTTTTCCCATCTACAACCCTCACACTCTCCCTTCCCCCTCCTTTATTATCTCCCCACTCCCCGCTTTTCCCATCTACAACCCTCACACTCTCCTCCCTCCTTTATATCTCCCACCCCGCTTTCCCATCTATAACCCTCACACTCTCCCTTCCCCTCCTTTTATTCCCCCACTCCCGCTTTTCCCATCTCAACCCTCACACTCTCCCTTCCCCTCCTTTATTATTCCCCCCACTCCCCGCTTTTCCCATCTACAATCCCTCACACTCTCCCTTCCCCCCCTTTTCATTACCCCCACCCTCCCCTTTTCCCATCTACAACCCTCACCCTTCGCTTCCCCCTCCTTTATTATCTCCCCCACTCCCCGCTTTTCCCATCTACAACCCTCACCACTCTCCCTTCCCCTCCTTTATTATCTCCCCCACTCCCCGCTTTTTCCCATCTCCAACCCTCACACTCTCCC
>CM065734.1:65670288-65677788 GCA_033310375.1 Conus canariensis
GTTGTTTTGTGTGGTGAGTAGAGTTCGCTTGATTCTGACCAGGGCGGAATGTGTTGGGGTAGCTTCACTTCGGTCCCTGGTGTTCGTCGGAGTGGACGTACTCCTTGTAGGTGCGGCGGCAGCGCCGTTAGTTTTGAAGAGTGACTTCGAGTCATAGTTAGTGCCAGGTCCTCGTCGGGGTTGGGTGCCCTTGGCCTGTGCTGAGTCGGTGTCGTCCTTGTTGGCAGCCACTTCAGCCAGTTGCAGAACTGGTGTGGTTGAACGTCTGTCTGTCCAGGTTGGTGATTTGTTAGGTTCGTGGTGTTTTGGTTCGTCGTGTTGTCTGGTATTGTGGCGAGTTGAACTGTAGTTGTCTCCTGTTGCGATTAGTTGTATTGTGTTCGTTGCGTATACTGGTTGTCTGGTATGATGTCTTGGTTCCGTGATTGAAATTTGTTGTCAGCCGGTTTGAGTTGTCACCTTTTTCCTGTATATTTTTGTAAGTAATGTACATAGTGGTTCCCGAGTTCGATTTTCTCAGGACAGTTTGGCTAGACAATGTGGGTTCAATATAATGACCGTTGATGGACGGTGATGTAGATATTGTTTGTGGTTAGTTCATGGTAATGTCAGTGGGTTCAATAAGAGGGTAGTACGAGGTTGCATTTGGTTGAGGATCATAATATGAGTCAGGTGCAGATGTGTCTGCGTGAATCATAGTGGGGTTTGATGATTGTGCTCAATCTCAGTTGTAAATAGTAGGAGTTCGTTGAAATTGATTAACGATTCCGGAGTTGACCTGCACAGCATTGGAATCGGTTAACTGTGTAGTAGGGCTAAGGCCAATTTGTGGTCGAGTGGTTTATACTGGAGTACGGTCGTGACTATTCAACTTATATTGGTGTCTTGTCACTTTCGTTACGAGTCATGGTTCTCGACGCGGGTGTCGTGCGCGTGCAGACTGTATTGGTGGCGTACGCATTTGGTACAGGACAGTGAGTCCATAGGGTAGAAGTTTTTGTAATACAAGTGACAGTCGTCACACATGCAGGGATGTATGTGTTTGTGACAAAACGGGGTTGGAGAAAGATATCTTAGGTTGTGGGGAGGCAGCCCAGTTATGAATTTTGGTAGTCGGAAAGAAGGGAAAGGTAAAGTTTAAGACGAGTAGCTTAGCAGTCGATAGGATGAAAACGGATGATGTGCAGCATGGAATATTGTATGAAGTGTGGTTGTGTTGGCATAACAAGGATTAACCACTGGGTTATCTGACAAGAGATGACATGAGAGTGAGGTGCTGGATGGAAATTTTGGCGAACAAATCATGTTGTGTTGATATATGATTATAATTGACAGTGCAAAGAGGGGTAATAATGTGAAGGATTGTGGCTGCGAGCCGATTCTCTTGTGTGAACATGCTGGAACTGTAAACCGATGAAAATTGATAAGTTTTTTTTTTGAGAGATGTGTATTGCTACTGATCATTATGTGGAGACATTTCCTTGTGAAACTGCCCATTTCCTAGTTTACGTAGCATTTCCTAAGGGGCCATGAAGTCCGCGTTGGGATCGCTTAGTTTTCTTTTCTTTTCCGAGAATTGGGGTGATTCATAATTTCATATGTAATAGCGTGGATTGGCTCAGAGAAAATATTGTTTTTACTGCTGTTGTAAGGGTTGGCAGGAAATGGGTCTGATAACCCCAAAGTGAGTAATGGGTTGGGGGGTGTATTCGAAATTCAAGGGGTCACTCTCATGCCCGAGTGGGAAGTAGGCAAGGGAGATGGAGAGTTAAAGCTTTACCAAGTAGCCTATGTGCCTTGATGACTCGGGTAGTAGCAACACTACAGTAGTGGCCTACAGTTGTGTCAGCAGGTATCCTGTTCCGTCCTGAGGCTGGGGCCAGATCACCGCAGTCTACTGCTGCGTGCCGGCAGGTGAGCGGCGCTTTCCAGTACCTGTTGTTTTCCCGGGAGAGGGAGACCACCCAGGCCGTCTGCCTTCTGTGGGGCAGCTCTCCTCCGGCTGCCGGTACTCTTCCGGGAGTTCTCCGGCACTGGTTCCTCGTCCCGGTTTAGGCGTCCTGTGAGAGGGCGCTGCACCAGGCCTTTTTCCACCCTTGGTGTCCGGTGGGGCCTTCAGAGGAGGCGTCCTACGAGCCCCGGACCCGTCGAGAGGGCGTCTGGTGTGTGTGCGTTGGGTGTCGTGCCCATTGCGGGGAGGAGTCAGACCGCGGAGGAAGCCACGGTCAGCGCCAGGGTGCAGAGTCTTCGGGGAGGGTGTCGGCCCGCGGAGGAGCCACGGACAGCGCCGGGTGCAGAGTCTTCCGGGGAGGTGTCAGCCTGTGAGGGGCCCCGTACAGCGCCGAGGACTGGAGTTTTCCGGGCCGGGATGGGTTGTCCCATGTTTGTGATAGAAGGGGTGTAGCGTTAGGCAGTAGGGTTAGGGGTGTTAGCTACTGCCTCCTTTTAGGACGTAGTGGCCGGCACAGTGTAGGGTACTTGTCGTTGCCTCCCTTAGGGACGCAGCGACCAGTTTGGTAGTGGTCCCGGGTTAAAAGGGAAGGGTGAGTCCTGGGGAGAGGTGTGGGTGGTAGCGGTCGTTAAGAGATTAGAGTCCCTTTGGTAAATCCTTGTCCCTAGTAGTTAGTCACCACGTTGCGGGCTATCACTGTGTCCCCAGGTCACAGTGATATACTGTAACTGGTGTTTTAGGTTAGGTTAGGGTCTTCCAGGTCATTATAGTAGAGTAGGGTGAGTCAGCGGGAATTGGGATACTTGTGTGCAGTTGTGGATGTGCGTGAGTGGTGGCGCCATGGAGTGTGTGTGAAATAAAGAAGCGTGCGTGATTGTAAAACTGTTAGTGTGCTGTGTTGTCTGACCTAGTGTGTGATAGGCGTGGGTAAGGGTGGTAGGGCCGTCCGGCTTAGCGACCGTGACACTTTGGTGGAGATGCGGGGTACTTAGGTGGTTCTGGGTAGGTGATAGGTAGCTAGAAGGGAGGTAGGGGGGTGTTGTGTCCGGTGTGTACGTTGTGTGAAATGTAAGTGGGAGGTTGGTGGGAGCGTACCAGTACCCTGGGAGGTGGTACGTAGTGTCCCTGCTCACTTCAGGCAGGTTTCCATTGGCATTGGGCAGGGCACTTGTGTTGGTGTGATTGGGTTGGCGCTACCGAGTGAGTGAGGTATGAATGGTCAATAAACTTTGAGTGGTTGTTGGAAGCGTGAGTGATTACACCGTACAGTGTAGGTGAGGTGCAGGAGGGTACCAGGTGTCTTTTGTGTCCCTTACATGTGGTATACCCCAGTGAGTAGGTAGAGTGGTACCCGGCCCGTGACTGTGCAAGCTGTGTGCTCGGATATCCTGTGGGGATTAAGGGCAGAGTAAGCCCAGGTGACTGTGTGTGGGAAGCACGAGGGTGCGCAGTGTTGTGGCATAGGGTATGCTGTGAGTGCACCTGGACTTGAGGGTGCAAGTGCACTGTGATCGTGTAGGTGTGGCCTACCAGAGACAGTGAGGCCTGTGACTGTGAGTAACTGGTGCGCATGCACAGTGGACGGTGGACACACGGTGTCACGTGGTTCAGTTAGTGACCAGACTGTGCATTGGTAGTATTGTATGGGTTGGAGCCCATGTGGGTATATGTATGAGGTACACAAGTGTGGGTGGAGTTGTGCTTGGTGCGTGACTCATTGAGAGTATTGTGTGCTTGTGCTGAGTTGCTTCAGGGGCTCGTGCGTAGTCAGGAACCTCCAGTTGCGCTCAGATCGCACTGTCCTTGCTAGTTCTGTGGTGGTAGGGGTACCCTATGTCTAAACACACCCGAGCCCATCCGCAGTACGACCCCGATAGTGTCATGGATCCACAGGCCCCTACGGCGGATACCAAACCTAAGGTTAGTGACCAGGATGCGGGGGTGGATCAAGAACAGGGGACGGGGGCTTATGCAAAGTTTGCCAAGTTGGGAGCGGCGATGGGTTTAGCTGGGGGAGACCTCGCCAAGTTCGTCACAGACTCAGTACGTAAATGAGGGTGAGAAGACGGCGAGAGAAGCAGAATTGGAGCTCCGGATGGAGGAGAAAGTGAGGCAGAAGATGAAGGATGAGAGGGAGCTAGAAATGCAGCGGACGCAGATTGAAGAGAAGAAGGCTGCTAGGCAGAGGGAGCTAGAGATGCAGCAGAGGAAGATAGAAGAGGAGAAAGCTGATAGACAGAGGGAGCTAGAAATGAAGCAGAAGAAGATCGAAGAGGAGAAAGTGAGGCAGAAGATGAAGGATGAGAGGGAGCTAGAAATGCAGCGGACGCAGATTGAAGAGAAGAAGGCTGCTAGGCATGAGGGAGCTAGAGATGAAGCAGAAGAAGATAGAAGAGGAGAAAGCTGCTAGGCAGAGGGAACTAGAGGTGAAGCAGAAGAAGATCGAAGATGAGAAAGCAGCGAGACAGCTGGAACTGGAACTGCAGAGGAAGAAGATGGAGGAAGAAAGGGCAATAAGGGAAATAGAAGCTCAAGCACGGCAAGCCGAGTTAGATCTCAAGAGACGAAGGGATGAAGCCGAGTTAGAGGCAAGAGAGCGAGAGCTAATCATACAAGAGAGACAGGCCTTAGATGAAGCAGCGCATAGGAAACGCTTGATTGAGGTGGAGGAAAACGAAGCATGTCCACCTTGAGCCGTTAGGAGAGAACGACGACGTGGACGCTTTCATCGCCCAATTTGAGCGTGTAGCCCAGATGTGCAAGTGGAGCAAGACCTCATGGCCCACACGTCTGATGTCTCTGCTGAGAGGAAAGGCTAGAGAAGCGGTGATGCGGTTAAGTGCGGATGAGTTAGGCGACTATGATCAGATAAAGAGCGCCCTGTTAAGCCACTTTAGGCTAGATGCTGAGGCCTACCGAGAAAAGTTCAGGAGCATCAAGAAGGACGCTGCTGAGACTTTTGGCCAGATGCTGGGAAGGATGAAGCGGTGGTTTTCCCTCTGGTGTGCGGCAGCGGGCAAGGATGAGAGTGTGGCAGAGGACGTAAAGGATCTGCTGTTCCAAGAACAGTTTTATCAGCTATTGTCTCCAGAGTTCACGATCGAGGTCCGGAAGACATGCCCGAAAACTGTTGAACAACTTGCAACAGAAGCTACTGTTTTGGCAGAGGCCAAAAGACTGGGAGGAAGGCGAGACAAGACCGAACAGTTAACCAACCCAACCTGGGTAATACACGTGAAACAGCAGGGAGCCAGCCCGCAGGGAGGTCCCAACAAAGTGACAGGGCACTACAGCAGCTGAACAGGAGATCAGAAGGGCCTAGATCGACCATAGTTTGTTTCAACTGCAAGAAGCCAGGCCACGTCGCTAGGAAATGCCCTGAGCCCCATTCTGTTGGAGCTGTTCATTGTTGTGACCAGCCCCAAGCTCGAGTAGTCCCTACGTTGTGTCGCCCATGCGCTGAGCAGCGGTACGAGCCTGCGTGCATTGTAGAAGTTAACGGGTCTCCGGCCAATGGATTACGGGACACTGGTGCCGGACACACCGTAGTGGCCAAGTGGTTAGTACCGGCAGATGCGTACACAGGAGAGACGGTCCCAGTAGTGTTGGCTGAATCCAGATGTAGGTCTGTGTTGCCTGTGGCGGTAGTAGAGTTGAAGTCACCATTCATCGCAGGGAAGTTGGAGGTTTTGGTCATGAATAGCCCTGTGCAGGAAGTCCTGATCGGAAACTTCGCAAAGAGAGTAGGAGATCCCGGTTGGACACGTGTGCCTGTATACGCAGACCCGGCATTGGTAGGGGCAGTGCAGACACGCGCGCAGAGAGCCAGGGAGCAGCAAGAACCCGTACCACTGCCCGTCGAGGAATGCATTCTGAACACCTCTACCCAGCAGTTAATTCAGATGCAGGACCAGGATGAAACCCTGAGGAAGGCTCGGAGTGCGTGTGAAGCAGGGACGCACTTCCACACCAAGTTTGGACGAGTTGAGTACGCGCGGAAGTCTAGTGTACTGGTCCGCGGTTTGAGGGTCCCAAGGACGTAGCGAGTCAGATCTGCGTCCCAGCTGAACTACGGACCACGGTGATGAAGCTAGGCCACGACGTACCCATGTCTGGTCACTTAGGTACCACCCGAACCAAGGAGCGAGTTGGTCGCCATTTTTATTGGCCAGGCATGCATGCTGACATTCGTCGGTACTGCCAGTCATGCTTCCAGGGTCAGCGTACTGTGGACAAGGGAAGAGTCTCAAGAGTTCCCCTTGTAAGGATGCCACTGATGCGCAGGCCCATGCAGATACTGAGAGATTGGTGGTTGCAACCCGAGAGGCAAGAGCTCTGCACAGCTACAGAGTACGTCGTCAACCTAAGGAACAAAATAGCTAAGACGTGTGAGTTGGCAAAGAAGAACTTGGCAACAGCAGCTTGCACGTACAAGCGACATTTCCATTTGAGGACGAAACCCAGGAAGGTAGCTGTGGGGTCTAGAGTACTAGTGGGAGGATCACAAGGTAGGCACTGCAGCTGCAGCCATTTCAGTTTACGGTGCAGGCAGTGTCTGGAAAGGACAATGTGGCGGCAGACTTCTTGAGTCGCTTGCTGGAGGGAGAGAGAGAGAGAGAGAGAGAGAGAGAGAGAGAGAGAGAGAGAGAGAGAGAGAGAGAACCTGAGGGTTCCATTAACCTGTGTCGTAGAGGTTGTCATTGTCGAAGCTATGCATGTGTTATCTTTGGTAGAGAATGACGTAGCAAAGTGTTACTGAGGGTGTGGTATTTGTAGTACGTGTTGCACAGCAGTTGTGCGTAATCAGAGCACCCTCAGTTATGAAATTTATATGTAGTGCGTAGTGTAAACGGCTGCCATAAGTGCCTGCGTTAAGGTCGTGTGAGGCAGAGTTAGTCCAGGTTGATTAATGTAACCTGTGGTTGTTAATGTATTTAAAGGTTGATGTTGTTGGGATGGAAGTTTTGGAGTGCATCAAAAGTAACAGTAGGACAGAATGAGTGATAGAGAATTGGATTGTTATAGGTAGGGTGTGGCCAAAACGCCGATCGAGTGAAAAGTTGTTGTTGGTTTTAACCTGTAGTTAAAACTTAGGCAGGGGGGTGTGTCACCGATCGGCGGGTACTAAACTAGTACGTCCACGTGTTTAAGAGTGGTGTGGATTCAAGATATAGAGCGTGTGCGCGTATGCGTGCGAGTGTGTGTGTGTGTGTGTGTGTGTGTGTGTGTGTGTGTGTGTGTGTGTGTGTGTGCGTGCGCGCGCGCGCGCGGGGTAAGACTGGGGTTTAGTTAGCTGGGGTTAGGCTAAGTTCCTCAGGGTTAGGTAGTAAGGTTAGGCTAGGTAGGGGGCAGGTGAAGTAGGACATACAGTATTTTTGCCTTCCAGTCTTCATTTGTTGAGGGAGTGGTAGGAGGAAGTTGGTTTCGTTCCCGACTGTTACCCTTTTATTACTTTGGTTCTACACCAGAGAAGGCGGGGCAGGATATCGGCTGTTGTTGTGTTGTCAAGTCTGTGAGTTGTTGTGGTAAATTGTCGTGTTGTTGCACGA
>CM065734.1:65685288-65687788 GCA_033310375.1 Conus canariensis
CATACACACATACAGACACAGACTCAGGCAGACAGACAGACAGACAGACAGACAGACAGACACACACACACACACACACACACACACACACGCATGTACTGCACACACACATGCACTGCACACACATATGCACACACACACATGCACACACACATGCACACACACAGACACACACACACACACACACACACATACACACACACACACACACACACACACACACACACACACACACACACACACACACACACACACACACACACAGAGTTTTGTAATGCCATCATAGCCTATAAGACCTGAGGGCCCAATTTTCCAGTGATTCACTCTGTGATTGAGAGCAGCTTAAAACCAAGGCGGCAGGACGACATTCCGCCATGAAACATGACGACATGTTTTTAATATCAACTTAAAGGAAAAAAACAAACAAACACTGTCCTTGTGGTCAGTGGCGCTAGCCGTGTGAGAGACTAGTACCCTGCGTGACGATGTCCTTCCAACATTTAGACACTTGTCAGTGAGGACGTTTGAAATGAAGGAAGCTTTCATTGAATGCTTGTTGTTTTGTGAAACGGAGAAACAGATACATTGAATTCCAATCTGTTTGACGGTGTTACAAGACATTAAAAATGGGAGGGAAGAATACATGAAAAACGAATTGTTATGATAGAGATTGAAAAGAAAAGGAACGATAAAGATGCGTGAGTACTGGTGGGAGAGAGAGAGAGAGAGAGAGAGAGAGAGAGAGAGAGAGAGAGAGAGAGAGAGAGAGAGAGACAGACAGACAGACAGACAGAGACAGAGAGAGACAGATAGAGAGAGAGAGAGACAGAGAGAGGGGGACAAAGAGAGAGAGAGAGAGAGAGAGAGAGAGAGGAGAGAGGGAGACAGACAGACAGACAGACTGATACAGATAGACGTACAGAGACAAAGATACAGACACACAGACAGACAGACAAGAAGAGGGATGCAGGAACAGAAAGATAGGGGGTGACCTCAAAACACAATAATGCCACCGCAACAACTAAACCACAGCATAGTTTTCAAACAAAACAGAAACATTAAAACACAAAACAACAATAAAATGTCATACAACAAGAGAGAGAGAGAGAGAGAGAGAGAGAGAGAGAGAGAGAGAGAGAGAGAGAGAGAGAGAGAGAGAGAGAGAGAGCGCGTGTAAACTGTGTTTGTATATTGAATTTTTTTTTCAAAGTGTAAAAGACAAAATCGTACAGCATCATTCTTTTTTTCCTGTTGGATTCCTTCGTCCCCTTTTTAATTAAAAAAAAAAATCTCTTTCACATCTGACTTTTTTTTCATTTAAAATCTCCAACATACTTCCCTCTCCATACAATTCTCATAGATATTAAGTTCTTGACAGTTTGCACGTGCTGTGCCCTTTGTCTTCTGATTGGCTGAATGCTCGAGGGACGGTTACTTTGTTGCGTTCCTGTCATGCGCACACGCACACTTCCTCAACAACGACTCTGCTTGATGCCGATGGCGACGGGTTTCAGGCTGTTGTCTCAATGATGAAATGTGGCATGAACGCCTGTATCCAATCCCATTTTTGCTAATAGGGAAGACTGTGAGATGAACGCCTGTATCCAATCCCATTCTGCTGATAGGGAAGACTGTGAGATGAACGCCTGTATCCAATCCCATTCTGCTGATAGGGAAGACTGTGAGATGAACGCCTGTATCCAATCCCATTCTGCTGATAGGGAAGACTGTGAGATGAACGCCTGTATCCAATCTCACTCTGCTGATAGGGAAGACTGTGAGATGAACGCCTGTATCCAATCCCATTCTGCTGATAGGGAAGACTGAGATGAACGCCTGCATCCAATCCCATTCTGCTGATAGGGAAGACTGTGAGATGAACGCCTGTATCCAATCCCATTCTGCTGATAGGGAAGACTGTGGCATGAACGCCTGTATCCAATCCACTCTGCTGATAGGAAGACTGTGAGATGAACGCCTGTATTCAGTCCCATTCTGCTGATAGGGAAGACTGTGAGATGAACGCCTGTATCCAATCCCACTCTGCTGATAGGAAGACTGTGAGATGAACGCCTGTATCCAGTCCATTCTGCTGATAGGAAGACAGTGAGATGAACGCCTGTATCCAATCCCACTCTGCTGATAGGGAAGACTGTGAGATGAACGCCTGTATCCAATCCCATTCTGCTGATAGGGAAGACTGAGATGAACGCCTGTATCCAATCCCATTCTGCTGATAGGGAAGACTGTGAGATGAACGCCTGTATCCAATCCCATTCTGCTGATAGGGAAGACTGTGGCATGAACGCCTGTATCCAGTCCCATTCTGCTGATAGGGAAGACTGTGAGATGAACGCCTGTATCCAATCCCACTCTGCTGATAGGGAAGACTGGATGAACGCCTGTATCCAATCCCATTCTGCTGATAGGGAAGACTGAGATGAACGCCTGCATCCAATCCCATTCTGCTGATAGGAAGACAGTGAGATGAACGCCTGTA
>CM065734.1:65697788-65705288 GCA_033310375.1 Conus canariensis
TGCACGAGTGCCGTCCCTTCTCCTCTCTATCATCAGTCTCCCAAATGTTCAAGCTTCTGACGCAGTGCACATGTGTCATCCTCTTTTTCTTCTGATTGCTTGATACCCCGGGGACAGTTTGAGTGTTGTGTTCCTGTCATGCGCACACGAATATTCTGCTGTCATGGACGCAAAACCTCGGTTGATTTTCTGCTTGTTTCCTATATAGTAATAATTTATCTATGGTAACCTACAAAACGCGACAGAGTATCATCTAATATTGTTTATCATCGTGGTTGATATCCTCATCCTCGTCAGCTAAGGTGATGTGTTTGCTGTCACAATCCTGGTGAATGAAGAACTTTTTATTGTGTATTGTTGAACCAGTATGTACTCTGACCCCTTTCAAGCAATCTGTAAACTCACTTTAAACTGTGGTTAGAAGATGTTCTCTCAGCTGGAAGCCCTACTAACACCTGTTCTTTTCACCCTAAATTCTCATGAAACAAATTTGAAGAACACCCCCCCCCCCCCACTTCTCTTCCGTCCTTCTTTATACGAATTCCTCCTTTAAAAAACACGCTGAAATTGACTTTCGAGTCATTTGTGGCCACTTTTAATTTCCAGCTTATCCACATGAACCTTCTGACCGATCCGTAAGGATTTCAACTCTCTGGCATAGATGACATGTTAGACAGAGCTTTTGTTCAGGTTTCCACATTCCACCAGTTGTGCCCCTTGCTACAAATCCCAGAGTTACATCCAATGCGAGTCCACACACATTTTTTCTTTTTGTAGTAATGAAGAACAGCTATCATCCATGGATGCACAGAATGTTTGTTTGCAGATTCAGTGACATAAGACGAACAGATAGAGAGATGCATACATGCAACGCGCAGATGATTGCACGAATGGATAAGCTGGTGCGGGAGCACGCGTGCTCCCCCCCCCCCCCCCCCCACATCTCCAATTTAGTGATGTCCTCACAGCTAAAAGATCCGGAGGTACAATTTCCTCACTGACTTCCTCCGTTATTGAGAGCAGATTAAAATCGAGACAGGATCAAATTGCGCCCTGAAATATGATGACATGTTCTAAAATTCACTTGGACTTTTAAAACTGGCTGATGATTATTTGTGCCGTTCTTTTGAACAGACAATCCCCAGAGTGACAGAATCCTTTCAAGGCTAATGGCAATCTGCAGTGATTGCTGTGAATAAAAGAATCCTTCATTGATTTTGTTGTCGTGAAATTTAGGAAGATACATTAAATTCTAATCCTTTTGACAGAGACACCAGGCATTAAAGAGGGAAGGAACAAGATATCAACAGCTGGCTGTTTTGATGGAAACGAAAGGACTGGAAACGAGAAAGGGTCTGCCAGTGACAATGACAATAATTCTTTATGTTACAACAGTAAAGGTATTCGCTTAGTCAACCATGTTTCATACTTTGCATGCTGTCACTGTTCCACTTAACTAGTTCTAATTGATACAATTAATGCATCAAAACGCATGTTCATGTGTGTAAAGAGAGAGAGAGAGAGAGAGAGAGAGAGAGAGAGAGAGAGAGAGAGAGAGAGAGAGAGAGAGAGAGATGTTTTAATCAACATAGGCCACAGCTTCTTCTTCTGAGGAGGATCCATATAAAACAACAGATAGTGGACACAAAAGACACATCCAACTATTGAGTTAAGAGTTCCAGCGTTTCTATACTAACTGCACATGCCTAGATGTTATCATTCAGATTCTTTTGCTGCATGAGGACGCGTTTTGTATGCAGATACAAGCATACATCCTTTAAAATGTTGCTATAACTATTTATATTCAGTAAGGACACATAGAACAAATATAGATTTACATAAAACTTTTACAGACTGTATTTTTGACGAAGATCACAGTGTCTAGGACAGCAAAACAAAATGTACTTCATCTTCTTTTCCATTTCTGCACAGGGGACATATCAAGGAGTTACTTGCAGCCTCATTGTCTCTGTCATGAAGTACAGTCTCTGTCAATCTCAGTCTAAACTTTGTTAAATGATATTTGAAATATCTGTTGATGACAGTAGGAAAATACTTTTCACAGCTCCTGTTTAATTTAGATGATCCCTACAAAGAAAATCGGTCGCTGTAATTAATATGTAGATTCCTGCTCTGACATCGGCAATCTGTAAGTCTTTGACCAAATGTATGCAAAAAACAATCATGGATATTTGCACCGCTTTTTTCCACAAAAAATGTTCGAAACCTATTTTGAAATAATATCTATTTGCAAATAAGCGTCTTCTTAGCTTTAACAGGTAATCTGTTTCAATCCATACGTAATATCTGTTTTTCTTTTTTTAACACACGATTTTATATAAATAAGGTGACGTGTTGTCTCTCCATACATTAAATCATTTGGTATTTTAAGCTGTAATCCTAAAAATTTTCTGAATGCGAATAAATGAACCTTCTTGATATGAGAGAAAGAGAGAGAGAAATAGATAGATAGATAGATAGATAGATAGAGAGAGAGAGAGAGAGAGAGAGAGAGGAGAGAGAGAGAGAGAGGAGAGAGAACTTTGTGTACTTATCGATTCATTTTAAACTCCAAAATATACAATTATAAAACATGATGTGTGTCTAATTTATTTCGGTATTAGTAATGCACTAGGCGTCGGTACCCACCATTTCTTTACGTCCAGCACCTCTCGTTTTTGTCTCCCCCCCCCCCAACACACCCACCTACCCATATCTCACTCTAACCTTCGCCCTTCACATTATCGTTCTTACGTGTTGTGCCTTCTTACATCTGATTGGCTGAACGCTCAAAACAAAACTAAAATCTACGAGTGGTAGCGCCCATTTTATTCAGCCCCTTAATCTCTGCATTGCGTTTGGCCATCACAAACCTTTCTGATTGCCACACTGCATTAGCAAATCACAACACGAAGCAAAAACAAAGGCAAAAGAATGAAGACAAACACTTGAACAAATACTGACTTAGAGCTGTCCTCGCTTCCATTCCTGCCTTACCCTCACGTCGTCATCTCACCAAGTTCTCTCTACTTTTTTTTTGTTCGACGCTCCATTGCTCTGAAGCGTTGGTCCTTCCTCCCGCTGATTGGCCCGAAGTTCCAGGGACGATTACTCTGCTGTGTTTCCGTCATGCGCAAAGAAACATTTCCCGTTAACCCACCCAGCATGGCTTAAAAAGCATTCCTGCTTTAATTGCCGTGTTGAAATCCTTTGCAGTAGATTTAATCACGGTGAAAGGAATTTACCCTGAAATGGATTGAAAGAGGCTTAAAAGCTGAAATGGAGAAACATCAGTATATAGGCAGAAGAGAGATCGACTTCGTTCATTCAGTGAAATGATGGATCATCTGTCATGATAAACACCCTGCGGACATTTACTGTTTTTAAGAAGGAATCCTAAGCGAGAGAGGAAAACATACGTAGTGAAAACCAGGAAGATAACTCTTCCTGCCTTAGTGAAGCAACCAAGGGGGCATAAGTCTAATCTAACGCTTCACCATGCACACACTGTGTTTATGTGCAATAGTTTGACAGAACTTATTCATGGACAACTGGGAATACATCCAGTTTATGTGGAAGTTAAAACTGGTATGATCAGGTATTTCACGTCCTTGATATCATCCCCCAGTGATAAATACTCGACAAACAACTTATGCGCTACTATAATGCTATCCATGAAAAAGCGGTTTGTATGCTAGTAAGTGGTTCGAGTGTATACAATGCTTTACCTTAAACAGGCCACGATTGTGTTTGGGAAACGTATCAATTTTCCAACGTCAAAAATATTTGCAGAGACATCCGTTTTGCCCTTACAAGACAGTTCTATTCGTTTATATCACGAATTTTGATTTTAAGTAGGAAATGCCTGTTCTACAAATGATAAAACTGATTTTAAGCAAAAGATTTTATTCATCAGTTGCTCGATCACCATACCTTTTCTGCATTTCAAAGGATCTACAGTTTTAAGGATCTTCAAAAGTCTTTGAAACTGACCGCATCAATGATGTTAAGATGACTCTGCAAGACTGTTGAAGCAGAACAATCCGGGACCGCAATAGCTTTGTGGAAGAGCGACCGACTCGTAATCTTGGTGATCCTGGGGTTGCGGGTTCGAATCTCCGCCGGGCCGTTTCGGTACATGGGAATTTTTCCCTTGGAGTTGACATTGGTTCTGACTCCATTTCCAACCCAGGTTCCGTGTGTGAACGCACACATAACATCTTGCACACACGTAAAATCCCATCACCAACTTTCGGAAGAGAAGGCCAGTTTGGCCGTTGGTATGGATGACACATTACACACAGCATGCACCCTGCGTGAGAAATTGAAAGATTGAAGGAAGTAAGGAAATTGAGTTATCGATATTGAACGATATTGACTGGATGACACGGGAAACGACTGAATGAAGCGCCAGCTGGCAGCTCTTCAGTCGGCACTACCCAGGTAGGCAGCCCGTTGTGTAAACAAGTGTGGATTGTAAAGCGCATAGAGCTTGGTCTCTAGCCGAGGATAGGCGCTATACAAGTATTCACAACAATAATGATAATGATAATAAAATTAATAATAATATGGTGTCTGTTGAGAGATAGATAGATAGATATATAACAGAGGAGGGAGAGAGAGAAGAGAGAGAGAGAGAGATAGAGAGAGAGAGAGAGAGAGAGAGAGAGAGAGAGGAGAAGGTCTAGAGCTAGAATGATGAGGCGATGATACTTCAAACTCTAGATGCCAAACTGTAGCATATTCCTTTAAAAAAATCGATTGGACACACCCCCTTCCTTTTCCACATCTCCCTCACATCTGATTTTCAAGCCTTTAACTCTATCCCCTTCCCTCTCCTTCCGCCCTCCACATTATTGTCATCGTCATTCATTTTCTGACGGTTTGCACCTCCACATTATTGTCATCGTCATTCATTTTCTGACAGTTTGCACGTGCTGTGCCCTCTTTCTTCCGATTGGCTGCATGCTGGAGGGACGGCTACTCTGTTGCCTTCCTGTCACGTGCACATGTACACCTCCTCCACACCGACCCTGCTTCATGTCAGGGGCCGTGGGGTCCAGGCTGTTTTCTCCATGATGGAATGTGGGGTGAGCAATAAGATCAAACCTCATTCTGCTGAGAAGAAAGGCAGTGAGACACTGTGCTGTCAGGACCCCTTTACCCCACCCCCCACCCTTACCAATGATATGATGATAATGAGATAGGGACAGAGAGAGAGAGAGAGAGAGAGAGAGAGAGAGAGAGAGAGAGAGAGAGAGAGAGAGAGAGAGAGAGTCTAAACTATATATACATTTGATCTATTTCCAATTCTGAAACATCCAATGTTGAAGCATTATTTTGTATTTCATTTTTTAGCAAAAAATATAGTGGACGACCTATTTCCCCCCTGTCCCTACTTCTAACATATTTAACACCCCCCCCTCCAAAACCACCCCCACCCCCCCGTCTCGCTCTCCATTATCATTGCCATCATTACTCATTTTCTGGCAGTTTGCACGTGCTGTGCCCTATTTCTTCTGATTGGCTGAATGCTCGAGGGACGGCTAGTTTGTTGCGGTCCTGTCACGTGCACACGCACGTTTCCTCAACACTGACCCGGGCTCATGTCGCGGGCTCTCTTCAGGCTGTTTTTCTAATCATCATCATTATCATCACCATCGCCACCACTGACCTCATTAATTTCATCTCCACCATTCCGTTTATGATTACCATCATCATAATCATCACCACCACCGCCATCATCATCTTCACCATCATCATCATGTACTTTGTCATGGTGGTCATTACTATCATGATCATTACCACCACCTCCATCATCATTATTACTACTACCACCATCACCAACACTATGGTCATCATCATCATCATCGTCATCATCAGTATCATTAGCAGCAACACAATTATCACTGTTACAGAATTACTGCTCTCCGTGACGCCTGTTTTCCTGCAAACAGCTTAAAGGATCTGCGAAAAACCTTGGAAATGAACTCCATTTGCGATAACAGAATGGCCCTGAAAACCTGATGAAGGAGAACAATCACATCCCCATCCCATCCTTGTATTGACCGCTGACAGAGAGAGAGAGAGAGAGAGAGAGAGAGAGAGAGAGAGGAGAGAGAGAGAGAGAGAGAGAGAGAGAGAGAGAGAGAGAGAGCTATATCAAAATGCAGCAGCGCCGATCAATTCCCATCAACGTCAATGATTAAAACAACGTATTTTCAAGCAAATGAAAAAAACAACGGAAGCTAAAACAAAAGAACTACAGAGACAGAGCCCAGCACTCAGCCTCCAAGACCCACCTCTGCCATGTCCCAGCCTCCTTCTCATGCCATCTTCTACAGACTCTGTTATTCCTGCTTCCCATTGTCTGACAGTCGCCGACGTAGTTCTAATGTTTGTCTCCCCCATGAATGATTTTTGATACGCCTTGTTCCTGTCATGCGCACACAGACATTGCTAGACTTCCTCACCCCCGTCTCCAGGGCTAATTCAGTGGCTCAGGTTCACATCCAGGGCTAATTCAGTGGCTCAGGTTCACATCCAGGGCTAATTCAGTGGCTCAGGTTCACATCCAGGGCTAATTCAGTGCCTCAGGTTCACATTTCCGGGGCTCATTCTGTGTATGATTCGGTTCTCAGTCAAATCTGAAGTTGACATCTGGCTGTTTGTGTGTGTGTAATCCACGACTGTGATCATTGCTATCATAGGGACAACGATGCCAGTTATCATGTTATTGGAACAATATAATGATGGCGATCATAATGATAATGATAACAATGATAATGATAAATGTCATTGTAACAACCACCTCGACGACGACGAAGATGACAACAAGAACAAGAACACAACCACCACCACCACCATGATTCAACACCACCACCAATAATAATAATGATAATGATAATGCTGCTGCTGCTTATGATGATGATGACGATGATGATGATGATGATGATGATGATGATGATGATGATGATGACGATGGTAATGATGATGATAATCATAATAAAAATAATGCTACTGATAACAAAACAATAATAATAATGAGTTCTTCTTCTTCTTTTTTTTCAGCGTCGGCGTCGTTGTCGTTGTCATCACCAGTATCATTTCATATTTTGTCCTTTTTTTCACGACGCTTGCCACATGCACATGCTGTAAGGTTCTTGTCGACCTGATCCGCCAACAACAACAGGTCTGCTGGGCCATTGTAGCAATGCAGGTGTCCTGGTTCCGTCAGATGTACATATAAAATATCCCAAAACTTTCTTCACATCTTAGTGACGTAAAACAATGCCAGTCTAGATAGACGTTCTTTACGGGAACGTCTCTGATAGAACGTCAGTGAAAAACACAACCAGATCGCCATTACTGCGGTAGAGAGAGAGAGAGAGAGAGAGAGAGAGAGAGAGAGAGAGAGAGAGAGAGAGAGAGAAGAGAGAGAGAGAGAGAGAGAGAGAATTTCTGTTTGCAATGACACAGGCTTTTTTGCAGTTGAAAGAC
>CM065734.1:65710288-65715288 GCA_033310375.1 Conus canariensis
TATGGGTACTATAGTGGTATATGTAAAAGTGATTTTTTTTAATACTTCTCAGCGCTTGGGAAACGTTACAATTTTGTTACGCCAAAAGTTTATGTAGACATATCCGTTTTGCTTATATACAAGGCAATTATATTCGCTCATGTCACGACTATTGAATTCAGGCAAGTAATATTTGTTTTCTAGAAATTATACAACTGATTTAAGGCAAGTAAATCATATTTATATTTGCTAGATCACCATACCTAACTGAATTAGACATAACAATCACAAACCGATGACTGAGGTTTGGACTGACCGCCAGGAAGGCTTTTGTAGAGAAAGTGATCAACGGGAGATGGGAGACGAATATCACTGGGGTAGTTAAAACCCCAGATATGGAGCTTTAAGGACACGGTTTATATTTGGAAAATTCACTGGCAGTGTTGAATCAGTTAGGAAGTCTTGCATTTTTTCCTGGTGATAAGAAGACGTCGTTAAATCTGAGTAAATTAATAAGATACAAGAAACTTGTTTAACACTGATAAAGTTATCATTTAGTCTCCGTTTGTCTTAGTCGTTATATCTGAGTAAATTTGTAAATTGAAATGTAATTGTTTAACACTGTTACTGCTAGCAATTAGTCTCTGTTCGCATTGTCATTCGGACATTGTGGTGACACCAAATACCACTTTGTTTACTGTGGAAAGTGGATGTTTTTAAAAAAAAAAATTGGTCAGAGAGAGAGAGAGAGAGAGAGAGAGAGAGAGAGAGAGAGAGAGAGAGAGAGACAGACAGACAGACAGACAGACAGACAGACAGACAGACAGACAGACAAACCAACAGACAGACAGAGACAGAGAACAAACGAAAAAAGTTTATTTTACCCGAAAATAGAAATGAAAAACTCACTGGATGAGAAAATTCAGTTCCTTTCAGTTTAAATACTGATCTCACCCCATTGAGAATAAATGCCTATGTCATCTCATTTCAGCGTCAATACTGATCTCACCCCATTCAGAATAAATGCCTATGTCATCTCATTTCAGCGTCAATACTGATCTCACCCCATTCAGAATAAATGCCTATGTCATCTCATTTCAGCGTCAAGACTGATCTCACCCCATTCAGAATAAATGCCTATGTCATCTCATTTCAGCGTCAATACTGATCTCACCCCATTCAGAATAAATGCCTATGTCATCTCATTTCAGCGTTAAGACTGATCTCACCCCATTCAGAATAAATGCCTATGTCATCTCATTTCAGCGTCAAGACTGATCTCACCCCTTCAGAATAAATGCCTATGTCATCTCATTTCAGCGTCAAGACTGATCTCACCCCTTCAGAATAAATGCCTATGTCATCTCATTTCAGCGTCAAGACTGATCTCACCCCATTCAGAATAAATGCCTATGTCATCTCATTTCAGCGTCAATACTGATCTCACCCCATTCAGAATAAATGCCTATGTCATCTCATTTCAGCGTTAAGACTGATCTCACCCCATTCAGAATAAATGCCTATGTCATCTCATTTCAGCGTAAATTGTTTTTACCACGGTGCAATCTTGGCCAGGGGATGCCAACACAGCAACTGAAGCACACATGCTACTGTAACCGTTCTGGGCAAGTTCCCGAGAAATGTTTGCGCATGACGGAAACACAGAGGAGTAATCGTTCTTAGATCTTCGGACCAATCAGCGAAAGAGAAGGCTGCTCTTCAGACCACCGGAAACTTGAACATAATAGAAAAGTGGAGAGGGGGGGAGGGGGGTGGGGGGGGGGTGGAGGGGGGGGAGTGGGTGGGCCTTGGACGGATGAGGGTTTGGGACAGGCGGTGCTGGAAGGGAGGATAACAACTTAATCAGGGTTCTTACTGGTGTTGTGTACTTGTTTCAGATGTGCTAATGCAGCAAGGAGATTACAGAGCTTAATAAGATATTGATGTCAGCTGCTGCTCGTAGCTCTTGGTTTTTATACATTAATCTCTTCTTATGTCTGTCTGTATTGATCCCTCTAACCCACCTTCCTCTCCCTCTCGCTCTCTCTCTCTCTCTCTCTCTCTCTCTCTCTCTCTCTCTCTCTCTCTCTCTCTCTCTCTCTCTCTCGTTGGGGTCTGCAACGTTTAGAGCACATTGAGAAAGTACACTTATTAGCCCGCAAAAGATTCCTTGGCGTTCCACGTAAAATACCTAATAAACTTGTATATTCGGAATTAAGCAGGCATCCCTTATACATAAATTCATACATGAAAGCATTGAAATATTGGTTTAGATTATTAGACATGGGCTTGAATAGATTACCTAAACAGGCTTACCTTATGCAAGTAAATCTTGATGATCAGGGCATACGGTGCTGGGTAACAGGGATTAGAGAAATTCTAGGGAGCACCGGATTTAATTATGTATGGCTACGGCAAGGTGTGGATGACGTAAGAGTGTTTTTACCAATTTTCAAACAAAGGCTGGTTGATATGTATGTTCAAGAATGGTTGGCATCAATTAGGGATAAAAATAGATATGTCTTGTACAGATCTTTACAGTGTGGGTTCGGAATTAGTCATTACTTTGAGTTTCTGGACATCTTTTGCTTTAGAGTGGCTTTGACACAGACAAGACTTGGGGTACTCCCTCTAAGAAACAATACCGGGAGATATTGTGAAAATCCCGTCGCAAGATTTTGCCCATATTGTTTGAATGTGGATGAGGATGAAAAACATCTTATATTTGTATGTCCTTTGTATACTGATTTAAGAGACAGGTTTCTTGGTCTCTATCTTAATGTTCCGTTACAAATTCTTTTGAATGGTGTAGATAAACAATTATCTCGTGCAGTGGCAAAATACATATTTCACTCACTTAAGCGTAGACAAGAAACAGTTAACTACCTTTGAAATATGTAATAGGCTTCAGTTAGATATAGCTTTTGTAATAAGAACGAGTCAGAACGCTCATATTCGGAGTTATGATGAACTTGTTGATCAGGATAGTTATGTTGAATGAGTGAGATCATATCTGAGCTAAGGTTATTTACTTTGAACGTATATGTGTATATCAGAAGGTGTGATTTTGTATGTACGTGCTGTTGTTTTCCCGCAATCTACCCACTACCTTCCCCACCCACGTCCCCAATATTTCCCATTATCATTGTGCAAGATGCCTATGGCCTATATGCATTAAACGTTCGCATTCGCATTCTCTCTCTCTCTCTCTCTCTCTCTCTCTCTCTCTCTCTCTCTCTCTCTCTCTCTCTCTCTCTCTTCTCGCACTCACTCGCTAATTAACGGGTATGGCCTTTTATGAATATAGAATCTTTATCCAAATCTCTCTCTCTCTCTCTCTCTCTCCTCTCTCTCTCTCTCTCTCTCTCTCTCTCTCTCTCTCTTCTCGCACTCTCCCGCTCATTAAGGGATATGGCCTTTTATGAACAAAAGAATCTTTATCCGCATCTCTCTCTCTCTCTCTCTCTCTCTCTCTCTCTCTCTCTCTCTCCCTCGATAATTCCCCCCCCCTTCCTCCTTCCCTCTCTCACTCCCTCCCACCCCTCCCTCTCTCCTTTCCTCCTCCTCCTCCTCTCTCTCTCCTTCTTTCTCTCTCTTTTCCTTATCTGTCTGTCCATTAGCCGTCACCGTCTTGAGTGGTAGCCACCTGTCAGAATAATTGTACGAGTGGTAGCCACCTGTCAGAATAATTGTACGAGTGGTAGCCACCTGTCAGAATAATTGTACGAGTGGTAGCCACCTGTCAGAATAATTGTACGAGTGGTAGCCACCTGTCAGAATAATTGTACGAGTGGTAGCCACCTGTCAGAATAATTGTACGAGTGGTAGCCACCTGTCAGAATAATTGTACGAGTGGTAGCCACCTGTCAGAATAATTGTACGAGTGGTAGCCACCTGTCAGAATAATTGTACGAGTGGTAGCCACCTGTCAGAATAATTGTACGAGTGGTAGCCACCTGTCAGAATAATTGTACGAGTGGTAGCCACCTGTCAGAATAATTGTACGAGTGGTAGCCACCTGTCAGAATAATTGTACGAGTGGTAGCCACCTGTCAGAATAATTGTACGAGTGGTAGCCACCTGTCAGAATAATTGTACTGACAAGGCATTCAGAATACTTAGTGTCAGTGCCATATTGTGTCATTCTGTGAACTGCTTTACCTCTCTTTGACTCTCTATTTCTCTGTCTCTCTGCCTCTGTCTGTCTGTCAGTTACTCAGTCTCTCTGTCTGTCTGCCTGTCTGCCTGTCTGTCCGTCTGTCTGCCTCTTTATTTGTCAAATCTCAGTAATGCCAGTTAGATTGTGTGGAATCAGCTAAAAACAAACCGATAAAAGTATGCTTTTATACTAAAAATGTTGGAAAGACATTCAAGTCTTGTTCTGGGAAACTCTTTTCATCCGTAGAATAATTTGGATAATTTGTAGAAAATGTTGCTAGGCTGGTATTTGGTGTATCTTCTGATTTTTATTTTTGCACCTGTCTGTCAGTCTGTTTGTTTGTCTGTGGTCTGTCTGTCTCTCATTGATCTTTCTTTGTACTGGTTTCAGGCACAACTGTTTAAGGTGAGATCACTAAAAAAAAAAAAAAGAAGACCACGATGAAATTCATTACATAATGCGTAGATAGTAATTTATCACAGTCCAAACACTGTACAAACTCAGAATGGCAATAGATAGTGGTAAGTTACATTTTCAGATTTTTTTTCTCGGAATTCAGTTTATTTTGTTCCGTTCACCCCTTTGGGGTTTGAGGGAAATAAACCCAATCCGCATAAAGCCAATACAGTTTATCACCTACATCGAACGTTCTATTTACTTTGCCTCAACAAACTGGCAAAGCCGTTTGAAATCTACGTCTCAGGTTCCATGCCTGAGCTGCAACAGGAATCCTTGGTAAGACCCCATCCCCTACTCTTTGACATAAGACCCCATCCCCTACTCTTTGACATAAGACCCCATCCCCTACTCTTTGACATAAGACCCCATCCCCTACTCTTTGACATGAGACCCCATCCCCTAC
>CM065734.1:65725288-65732788 GCA_033310375.1 Conus canariensis
TTACTTGCATACACAATGTATCCATGCGTACACACGTACATGCATTTAATAACGGTCGTATGATTAAAGCATGAAACGCTCCGAACTTCCACTCGCCCAAACGATATCTGAATAAACAACACACCCGGACTGTGAAGGTGAACATGATTATCGATTTCATACGTAGGATAGAAAAGGAAAAGCATTCAATACTGGATGGCTATTTTTCCTACGGCATGATTGTCAATACTGGATGGCTATTTTTCCTACGGCATGATTGTCAAATTCTTTCGCACATTTCATGACATAAGACTGAGGAGAAAAAAAATTGATGAGTAAATGTAAATAGGATTCTCATGCTTTTCTGAGCGCCAGAGGAGGGGGGAGTGTTGACAGAGCAGAGATCAAGGTGTCTCTTGGCCAAGAAGCTATTAGTACTAGAGTCCTTTTCATTTTTCAACGGTATTTCTCTCTCTCTGTCTCTGTCTCTGTCCTCTCTCTCTCCTCTCTCTCTCGCTCCTCTCTCGCTCTTCTCTCTCTCTCTCTCGCTCTCTTTTTCTCTCTCTCTCTCTCTGCCATTGATGTCTCTCTCTCATTTATTCACACATGCACTCTTTTCGCCATCGCTCTGTCTCTGTCTCTCAGTTTCTGTCTCCTTCGCATTGCTCTTTTCTCTCTGTCTCTGTCTCTTTCAGACTGGTCTTTAAAATGTTTTAGAGAAAAGCAGTCCAAGATATTTGTAAGAGTTGATTACTTTACATCAGCTTCTCCATGCTGCTGTTGTTCATGAATCGACAGATATCCAGTAGAAATACAATTATGAAAGGATTATTTTAGATTACATTAACAGTCAGCCTATTTGCTTCTTGGTTTAGAACATTCAATTGGTTTTGTTATCCAGCAACTGTTTCAGAAGGAAATATTACCTCACTGAGAACACACACACACACACACACACACACACACACACACACACACACACACACACACACACACACACACACACACACACACACACACACACATCTCCTGGGATCATTTGTAGTCATGTTTTCTTTTTGTTTGTCAATGTAACGGCCAATGCATTGATAAAGAATGAGAACAGTTTTGGGGTGAGCAAAAAGCCTTGTTGTATGCCTCTTGGATTCACAGAGGAATTGGTATACACCTTTTGGTCTCTCGCCATATTTGCTTTTTACAATATACCATAAATAGTAATGTCCTCCGATTGATGCATGAAATGCTCTGAATTCTTACTGTCCCCAGCGTTCTGTAAAGGCAGAATATTAAGAAATCAACATGTACAACGTGTGAAGACGAACATGTCAATCGATTTCATGCAGACAGAAGTGAAAGCTTCAATGTTTAGAGGCCATCATTTCTACAACACAGAAGTCCATTTCTTGTGCAGGCTTGATCACATAATATTACAAGTTATTAAAAAGAAACATCACGATAAATCTCTCTCTCTCTCTCTCTCTCTCTCTCTCTCTCTCTCTCTCTCTCTCTCTCTCTCTCTCTCTCTCTCTCTCCTCGTGTACACACAAATAAACCTAATAGTGTAAATTTCACATTCGTCCCCTTTCCAAGTTTTTGAGTTTTCCCTCATTAACCGTAGACTCTCCCACCCTCTCTTCCCCTGTCTCTCTCTGTATTCATGGCTGTGATCCATTCAACCCCTCCTACTGTCTCTTTCCTTATGTCTCTCTGCTGTCCTGATGTCAACATTGTTCTTCAAACTGAAAACGGAATCCTGTCAAAACCCGACCCCCCCCCCCCGCCCGCCCCTTTACACCTCCCCCATGTCAATGTAGGAATGGACGGGAAGTTTTTACGTCCACAGTGAGTTTGAAATGCATAGAAGCTGACAGACAAATCGCAACTGATATTGCTCTTTGTCATCTGGTCAACCACCATGCGTCACTTTTAATCAAACCTTCTTTAGGGAATAGAATAAAGAAGATTACATTAAATCATTGATAGAAAATGGAAATGCATTCCAGAGAAGATTGTCATCAAACAAAAATCAATTTTTGAAACCATTATTCACAATACGATACTACAACTATCGAAAAGAGCTTAACATGTTCACCATAGACAAGGAAGTTCAATAATGTTGCAAAATGTGGAGCGTGAATCAGAAGAGATTGGTCCTCATGTCAGTAGCAAAGTGATTTCTTTGCTTCACCTGTCTGTATTCAGTGCAGTGGAAGGTAATCACCAAGAGTGTGACTGATGAGTGTCCTGTGTGTCTGTATTCAGTGGGAGGTAATCACCAAGAGTGTGACTGATGTGAGTGTCCTGTGTGTCTGTATTCAGTGGGAGGTAATCACCAAGAGTGTGACTGATGTGAGTGTCCTGTGTGTCTGTATTCAGTGTAGTGGAAGGTAATCACCAAGAGTGTGACTGATGTGAGTGTCCTGTGTGTCTGTATTCAGTGGAAGGTAATTACCAAGAGTGTGACTGATGTGAGTGCCCTGTGTGTCTGCATTCAGTGCAGTGGAAGGTAATCACCAAGAGTGTGACTGATGTGAGTGTCCTGTGTGTCTGTATTCAGTGTAGTGGAAGGTAATCACCAAGAGTGTGACTGATGTGAGTGTCCTGTGTGTCTGTATTCAGTGGAAGGTAATCACCAAGAGTGTGACTGATGTGAGTGTCCTGTGTGTGTGTATTCAGTGCAGTGGAAGGTAATCACCAAGAGTGTGACTGATGTGAGTGTCCTGTGTGTCTGTATTCAGTGGAAGGTAATCACCAAGAGTGTGACTGATGTGAGTGTCCTGTGTGTCTGTATTCAGTGTAGTGGAAGGTAATCACCAAGAGTGTGACTGATGTGAGTGTCCTGTGTGTCTGTATTCAGTGCAGTGGAAGGTAATCACCAAGAGTATGACTGATGTGAGTGTCCTGTGTGTCTGTATTCAGTGGAAGGTAATCACCAAGAGTGTGACTGATGTGAGTGTCCTGTGTGTCTGTATTCAGTGGAAAGGGAATCACCAAGAGTATGACTGATGTGAGTGTCCTGTGTGTCTGATTCAGTGCAGTGGAAGGTAATCACCAAGAGTATGACTGATGTGAGTGTCCTGTGTGTCTGTATTCAGTGGAAGGTAACCACCAAGAGTGTGACTGATGTGAGTGTCCTGTGTGTCTGTATTCAGTGGAAGGTAATCACCAAGAGTATGACTGATGTGAGTGTCCTGTGTGTCTGTATTCAGTGGAAGGTAACCACCAAGAGTGTGACTGATGTGAGTGTCCTGTGTGTCTGTATTCAGTGGAAGGTAATCACCAAGAGTATGACTGATTGAGTGTCCTGTGTGTCTGTATTCAGTGGAAGGTAACACCAAGAGTGTGACTGATGTGAGTGTCCTGTGTGTCTGTATTCAGTGGAAGGTAATCACCAAGAGTATGACTGATGAGTGTCCTGTGTGTCTGCATTCAGTGGAAGGTAATCACCAAGAGTGTGACTGATGTGAGTGTCTGTGTGTCTGTATTCAGTGGAAGGTAATCACCAAGAGTGTGACTGATGTGAGTGTCCTGTGTGTCTGCATTCAGTGCAGTGGAAGGTAATCACCAAGAGTGTGACTGATGTGAGTGTCCTGTGTGTCTGTATTCAGTGCAGTGGAAGGTAATCACCAAGAGTGTGACTGATGTGAGTGTCCTGTGTGTCTGTATTCAGTGGAAGGTAATCACCAAGAGTGTGACTGATGTGAGTGTCCTGTGTGTGTGTATTCAGTGCAGTGGAAGGTAATCACCAAGAGTGTGACTGATGTCAGTTTCCTGTGTGTCTGCTTCTCCCATTTCTCATTCTGACGTGTTTGACCCCAGACTGAACTGTGGGCAGTGTCTTGACCTTTCTGTACTGATCACATTTTAAGCCGGTTGATAAACAGAATCCTCTGCCTGCTCTACCACACCATCAACATCATTGTTGACATCATCATTATCACCACCACCACTACCACGACCATCAGCACTACCACCACAGTCATCATTCATCATCATCATCATCATCATCATCATCATCATCATCATCATCATCATTATCATCATCATCATCATTGTGTATTTTAAGATTATTTCCATTTGTGTTGAAATGATTTGAATCATGTATAAGAAATAAGTGAAATGCATGGAACATTCACAAAACAACAACAACAACAACAACAAAAAACGTATACATTGCTAAACATACAAACAAACCAGGCACAATATAGGACACTCCTTCCCTTTGATGTCGATGCTGATGAATCCCACCCAGGGCAATGTCACCATTATTTCCAACTGTGGGGCGTGGCTTACCGCACTGAATGGTGAAGACAGTCTACAACACAGACACTGAGGAACAGACAGTGGCTTACCACACTGAATGGTGAAGACAGTCTACAACACAACACTGAGGAACAGACAGTGGGGTCAGCACTGAATGGTGAAGACAGTCTACATCACAGACACTGAGGAACAGACAGTGGCTTACCACACTGAATGGTGAAGACAGTCTACAACACAGACACTGAGGAACAGACAGTGGGGTCAGCACTGAATGGTGAAGACAGTCTACATCACAGACACTGAGGAACAGACAGTGGCTTACCACACTGAATGGTGAAGACAGTCTACAACACAGACACTGAGGAACAGACAGTGGGGTCAGCACTGAATGGTGAAGACAGTCTACATCACAGACACTGAGGAACAGACAGTGGGGTCAGCACTGAATGGTGAAGACAGTCTACAACACAGACACTGAGGAACAGACAGTGGCTTACCACACTGAATGGTGAAGACAGTCTACAACACAGACACTGAGGAACAGACAGTGGGGTCAGCACTGAATGGTGAAGACAGTCTACAACACAGACACTGAGGAACAGACAGTGGCTTACCACACTGAATGGTGAAGACAGTCTACAACACAGACACTGAGGAACAGACAGTGGGGTCAGCACTGAATGGTGAAGACAGTCTACAACACAGACCTTGAAGAACAGACAGTGGCTTACCACACTGAATGGTGAAGACAGTCTACAACACAGACACTGAGGAACAGACAGTGGCTTACCACACCGAATGGTGAAGACAGTCTACAACACAGACACTGAGGAACAGACAGTGGCTTACCACACTGAATGGTGAAGACAGTCTACAACACAGACACTGAGGAACAGACAGTGGGTCAGCACTGAATGGTGAAGACAGTCTACAACACAGACACTGAGGAACAGACAGTGGCTTACCACACTGAATGGTGAAGACAGTCTACAACACAGACACTGAGGAACAGACAGTGGGGTCAGCACTGAATGGTGAAGACAGTCTACAACACAGACACTGAGCAACAGACAGTGGCTTACCACACTGAATGGTGAAGACAGTCTACATCACAGACTTTGAGGAACAGACAGTGGGGTCAGCACTGAATGGTGAAGACAGTCTACAACACAGACACTGAGGAACAGAAAGTGGGGTCAGCACTGAATGGTGAATTTAACAAACAGAAACGCCCAGTACTGATTGGTCTCTGTACAAAAACGCCCAGTATTGATTGCTTTCTGTACAAAAACGTCCAGTACTGACTGCTCTCTGTACAGAAATGTCCAGTACTGATTGCTCTCTGACGGAAACGCCAGTACTGTTTGGTCTCTGTACGGAAACGCCCAGTACTGATTGCTCTCTGTACAGAAACGCCCAGTACTGACTGCTCTCTGTACAGAAACGCCCAGTACTGATTGCTGTATGTACGGAAACGCCCAGTACTGATTGCTCTCTGTACGGAAACGCCTAGTACTGATTGCTCTCTGTACGGAAACACCCAGTACTGATTGCTCTCTGTACAGAAACGCCCAGTACTGACTGCTCTCTGTACGGAAACGTCCAGTACTGATTGCTCTCTGCACAGAAACGCCAAGTACTGATTGCTCTCTGTACGGAAACGTCCAGTGCTGATTGCTCTCTGTACGGAAACGTCCAGTACTGATTGCTCTCTGTACGGAAACGTCCAGTACTGACTGCTCTCTGTGGACTGCCGATGTTTTGGCTGTGACAGGACCGGCAAGGGTCTCTGTCTGTGTCTCTCTCTGTATCTCTCTGAGTCTCCCCTCTCTCTCTGTCTCTCTCTTTATCTCTGTCTCTCTGTCTCTCTCTGATCTGTCTGTCTGTCTGTCTGTCTGTCTCTCTCTCTCTCTCTCTCTCTCTCTCTCTCTCTCTCTCTCTCGATAGATAGATAGATAGATATATGTTTACTACTGGCAAAGAGTTAAGGGCCACTTCCAGTGACGTCTCTTAGACCACAACAGCACAGCCAATTTTAAGAAAAACGGTCTCAGAGTGATTAGAAATCATTCAACACCAAATTCATTTCAACATTGAACGAAATCAACGAATCGGGCGCGAACAGTGAGCTTTAATGTCCAGTCACCCTTCTTCAGCAAAGTCACCAAAGCCACCGGTGAAAACAGCACCACTCAGTACCGCGTGTGGCCACCGTTTACTGCCAGGCATTCAGCACAGCGTCGACGCATGGAGTCCACCAGGGTCCGTAGAGTATCCTGCGGTTTGGCCTGCCACTCCTGATGAAGGAAAAGACTGAGCTGGGCCACGTCAACAGGAGGGGGGGGGGGGGGGGGGGGGGAGTGGTTGTTGGCTACCCTCCGGCCAAGGACATCCCAGAGGTGCTCAGTTGGAGCCAGATCGGGTGAACGAGCTGGCCACTGCATCCTGATGATCCCCTCTGGCTGTAGATCATCGTCCACGACACGGGCTCGGTGTGGCCGGGCATTGTTGTCTTGCAGAACAGCAGCGTCACCCATGGCCTGAAGAGCGGGCTGGATCAGAGGGCGCACAATCTCATCACGGCACCGTGCCCCTGTCAGCGTGCTTTGAATGACGTAACAGGGAATTCTGTCCTGACGACTGAAGCCACCCCAGACCATCACGGAACCCCCTCCGTAGCGATCCACCTCACGAACTGTGGCATCAAGAAAACGTTCTCTCGCCCTTCGCCACACTCGGGTCCTGCCGTCGTTGAAGGCCCAGGAGAAGCGGGACCCATCAGACATTTCCTGTAAACCTGACCAGCATGATGTCATTTTCTGTAAACCTGACCAGCATGATGTCATTTCCTGTAAACCTGACCAGCATGATGTCATTTCCTGTAAACCTGACCAGCATGATGTCATTTCCTGTAAACCTGACCAGCATGATGGCAGCTTCGTTCTCACTTTAATTGCTCTCTCCGTATCCTTTGGTGAGGATATCACCGTCATGATAGTAATTCACGTTAAAATAGAACAAAAAGCTGTATTTACTTTAAAAAGGAATTCTTTTATTCAGTGAGATGATACTTCATCATCATTACAAACACTATGCTCATCACAACTATTATTTTTCCAGAAGAAGTCGTTTGTGTGATGGAAAGATGCAGAAAGTAAAATCAGCAGAGTGCCTGTTATCTCCCTTAGTGGTACGATCTAAGGGTTCATGACTTCGATCTGGAGCCTGTTGCTGTACCAGTTCATCTAGCACACATGG
>CM065734.1:65735288-65745288 GCA_033310375.1 Conus canariensis
CAAGTAAAAGGCTATTAATACTCGCATCCTGTTCATCTTTTTCGTTATTTTCTTATATTGCCTGCCCCTCCCCCCCTCTCTGAGTCCCCTCTTTTCACTTTATCTGTCTGCTTGTTTACCTTGTTTACATGTGTGTGGTGTGTGTGTGTGTGTGTGTGTGTGTGTGTGTGTGTGTGTGTGTGTGTGTGTGTGTGTGTGTGTGTGTGTGTGTGGTGTGTGTGTGTGTGTGTGTGTGTGAGTGAGTGAATGAGTGAGTGTGTGTGTGTGTGTGTGTGTGTGTGTGTGTGTGTGAGAGAGAGAGAGAGAGAGAGAGAGAGAGAGAGAGAGAACCACACACACACACACACACACACACACACACACACACTCTCTCTCTCTCTCTCTCTTCTCTCTCTCTCTTCTCTCTCTCTCTCTCTCTCTCTCTCTCAAAATAGTATTAGTATGAAACTGACATTTAAATCCTTTTCTCTTTTCCCGTCGTTACTTTCTCCTATCACCGACTCCAACATCTCCAGCCCTCTCTCTGTATGTATGCCTGGCCCTTTCTGATTTATCTTTCTATTTCGGATTGTATGTCTCTCTGTATGTATGCCTGGCCCTTTCTGATTTGTCTTTCTATTTCGGATTGTATGTCTCTCTGTATGTATGCCTGGCCCTTTCTGATTTGTCTTTCTATTTCTGATTGTATGTCTCTCTGTATGTATGCCTGGCCCTTTCTGATTTATCTTTCTGTGTCTGTCTGTCTGTCTGTCTGTATGCCTCACCCTTTCTGCTTTATCTTTCTATGTCTGTCTGTCTGTCTGTATGTATGTATGCCTCAGCCTTCCTGCTTTATCTTTCTGTTTCTGTCTGTCCGTCTGTATGTATGCCTGACGCTTTCTGCATTATCTTTCTGTTTCTGTATGTATGTATGTATGTATGTATGCCTGGCCTTTTCTGATTTGTCTTTCTGTTTCTGTCTATCTGTATGTATGTATGCCTGGCCCTTTCTGATCTGTCTTTCTAATTCTGCCCGTCTCTCTGTTAATGCCATAACCGTTGTTCAAACTGAAGAAAAATCGAAACTCGACAAAGCCAGTGGCAGCCTACGAAGGGGTCAGAAGCTTTTGTGTCTGAACATTTTAATGCAGGGACGCAGGTGAACAGTTCACACCCAATGCTGCTTGCTGTTGTCCAGGCGATCGTCCAGTGCCTTCACAGCCAACAATCAAAGCCGTCTCTACAGGATCAAACAAAATGAGTAAATAAACCATTAACCAAAAAGGAAACAAGCTCGCCAGCGGTCAATAAAACCCAGACGGGCAAAACCGTCATTGTATGTAGGAACCACACCGATTGACAAGAGTTTAACAGGTGCAGCATAGCACTGGGTGTATATAGGAACCACACCGATTGACAAGAGTTTAACAGGTGCAGCATAGAACTGGGTGTATATAGGAACCACACCGACTGACAAGAGTTTAACAGGTGCAGCATAGAACTGGGTGTATATAGGAACCACACCGACTGACAAGAGTTTAACAGGTGCAGCATAGAACTGGGTGTATATAGGAACCGCACCGATTGACAAGAGTTTAACAGGTGCAGCATAGCACTGGGTGTATATAGGAACCGCACCGATTGACAAGAGTTTAACAGGTGCAGCATAGCACTGGGTGTATATAGGAACCGCACCGATTGACAAGAGTTTAACAGGTGCAGCATAGTACTGGGTGTATATAGGAACCACACCGATTGACAAGAGTTTAACGGGTGCAGCATAGCACTGGGTGTATATAGGAACCACACCGATTGACACGAGTTTAACGGGTGCAGCATAGCACTGGGTGTATATAGGAACCACACCGATTGACACGAGTTTAACAGGTGCAGCATAGCACTGGGTGTATATAGGAACCACACCGATTGACACGAGTTTAACAGGTGCAGCATAGAACTGGGTGCATGCAGGAACCACACCGATTGACAAGAGTTTAACAGGTGCAGCACAGAACTGGGTGTATATGGGAACCACACCGATTGACAAGAGCTTAACAGGAGCAGCATAGAACTGGGTGTATATAGGAACCACACCGATTGACAAGAGTTTAACAGGTGCAGCATAGCACTGGGTGTATATAGGAACCACACCGATTGACACGAGTTTAACAGGTGCAGCATAGCACTGGGTGTATATAGGAACCACACTGACTGACAAGAGTTTAACAGGTGCAGCATAGCACTGGGTGTATATAGGAACCACACCGATTGACAAGAGTTTAACAGGTGCAGCATAGCACTGGGTGTATATAGGAACCACACCGATTGACAAGAGCTTAACAGGTGCAGCATAGCACTGGGTGTATATAGGAACAGCATAGTACTGGGTGTATATAGGAACCACACCGATTGACAAGAGTTTAACAGGTGCAGCATAGCACTGGGTGTATATTGGAACCACACTGACTGACAAGAGTTTAACAGGTGCAGCATAGCACTGGGTGTATATAGGAACCACACTGACTGACAAGAGTTTAACAGGTGCAGCATAGCACTGGGTGTATATAGGAACCACACTGACTGACAAGAGTTCAACAGGTGCAGCATAGCACTGGGTGTATATAGGAACAGCATAGCACTGGGTGTATATAGGAACAGCATAGCACTGGGTGTATATAGGAACAGCATAGCACTGGGTGTATATAGGAACAGCATAGCACTGGGTGTATATAGGAACAGCATAGCACTGGGTGTATATAGGAACACCATAGCACTGGGTGTATACAGGAACAGCATAGCACTGGGTGTATATAGGAACAGCATAGCACTGGGTGTATACAGGAACAGCATAGCACTGGGTGTATATAGGAACAGCATAGCACTGGATGTATACAGGAACAGCATAGCACTGGGTGTATACAGGAACAGCATAGCACTGGATGTATATAGGAACAGCATAGCACTGGGTGTATACAGGAACAGCATAGCACTGGGTGTATACAGGAACAGCATAGCACTGGGTGTATATAGGAACAGCATAGCACTGGGTGTATATAGGAACAGCATAGCACTGGGTGTATATAGGAACAGCATAGCACTGGGTGTATATAGGAACCACACTGACTGACAAGAGTTTAACAGGTGCAGCATAGCACTGGGTGTTTCCTCGTAATTTAATAGGTCCAGAGAAAATGACAGAAGAGTGATTGACATGTCATCTGTAAGCCGTAGAAGAGTGATTGACATGTCATCTGTAAGCCGTAGAAGAGTGATTGACATGTCATCTGTAAGCCGTAGAAGAGTGATTGACATGTCATCTGTAAGCCGTAGAAGAGTGATTGACATGTCATCTGTAAGCCGTAGAAGAGTGATTGACATGTCATCTGTAAGCCGTAGAAGAGTGATTGACATGTCATCTGTAAGCCGTAGAAGAGTGATTGACATGTCATCTGTAAGCCGTAGTCTCTGCTTCACCTGCATCCAATGCAGGGGACGTGTATCACTCAGAGTAAGATTAGTCTCAGTTTCCTGCTTGCCTGCTTCTCCCATTTTCCATTCTGACATGTTTGACCCCAGATTGAACCCTGAGTAATATCTCTGGTTTAAGTTCTGACACTTTGTCATTGATGACCATTTCAGCCATTTGGTATACAGCATTCTCTTTCTCTTTCTCTTCCTGCATCATTTATTATCAGGTTACTGCAAGGCTGCACTAGGACCCCCCCCCCCTCCCCCCACGGTATTCATTTCAAAGGTTTTAAGGAGATTTAGAAAACTGTGGTATCCTGCGTTACTGGGTCAGAACAGATAAAGCTCAGTATCGCTGAAGTGAACAGATAAAGTTCAGTATCGCTGAAGTGAACAGATAAAGCTCAGTATCGCTGAAGTGAACAGATAAAGCTCAGTATCGCTGAAGTGAACAGATAAAGCTCAGTATCGCTGAAGTGAACAGATAAAGCTCAGTATCGCTGAAGTGTACAGATAAAGCTCAGTATCGCTGAAGTGAACAGATAAAGCTCAGTATCGCTGAAGTGAACAGATAAAGCTCAGTATCGCTGAAGTGTAACAGATAAAGCTCAGTATCGCTGAAGTGAACAGATAAAGCTCAGTATCGCTGAAGTGAACAGATAGAGCTCAGTATCGCTGAAGTGTACAGATAGAGCTCAGTATCGCTGAAGTGAACAGATAAAGCTCAGTATCGCTGAAGTGTAACAGATAAAGCTCAGTATCGCTGAAGTGAACAGATAAAGCTCAGTATCGCTGAAGTGTAACAGATAAAGCTCAGTATCGCTGAAGTGTATTAGTAGCACCTCGTCTTCTCCTCCGGTAAGTTGCGTAATGACGACTTAGTTTTGAGTTACTTTTGTTGACAGCGCGAAGACCATGACAGAATGACAGCGCGAAGACCATGACAGAATGACAGCGCGAAGACCATGACAGAATGACAGCGCGAAGACCATGACAGAATGACAGCGCGAAGACCATGACAGAATGACAGCGCGAAGACCATGACAGAATGACAGCGCGAAGACCATGACAGAATGACAGCGCGAAGACCATGACAGAATGACAGCGCGAAGACCATGACAGAATGACAGCGCGAAGACCATGACAGAATGACAGCGCGAAGACCATGACAGAATGAACGTGAGTCTGGTGACATATGGGGAGGCCAGAAAGAGTGGTATGATGTAATGGCAATTATGAACTACGGAAGATGAAACAGGAAAAAAATCAAACATAAAAAATGTAAAACATTACCAAAAATACATGCAAAGAACTAAATGAAACTAAAAACAAAATAAAAAAAACAAAACAAAACAAAGAAAGAAACAAACAAACAAAAAACTGACACATGAAATTTCTTTCCTTTGATATCACAATTCTGTTACATCCAAAGCAGAGGAAAGTGACCATTGTTTCCAGCTGCAAGGCACGGTTTATGGAGACTGGATTGAAGAGATAGTCTACAACAAAGACACCAAAGAACAGTAACCATTGTTTCCAACTGCAAGGCACGGTTTATGGAGACTGGATGGATGAGATAGTCTGCAACAAAGACACCAAGGAACAAACAATAGCAAAGTGACCATTGTTTCCAACTGCAAGGCACGGTTTATGGAGACTGGATGGATGAGATAGTCTACAACAAAGACAGCAAAGAACAGTAACCATTGTTTCCACCTGCAAGGCACGGTTTATGGAGACTGGATGGATGAGATAGTCTGCAACAAAGACACCAAGGAACAAACAATAGGGTCAGAAATGATCGGAAATATTTTTTATTTAGACTCAAAAGCCGTTTTTAACCACAAACAAAAACTGTTAAAAAAGAAATAAACGGAAACGTGCAGTACAGATTGCTCCCAGTAGACTGCCGATGTAAGGGCTGCGAAAGGAACAACCTGGGTGCAGCTGTGTGTAGAGCAACCGTCGTGATCGGCATGGGAGTAATGTTACCGAGATGACATGGAGGATGAGAACATTAAAAAAAGCTGTAAAATCCCCCCCCCCCCTCCTCCCCCAACATTCTTGAACAGATATTTTCTCTCGTGTCCCAGAATGTCATTGACAGTCAACACCACCAGAATGTCATACACCAGTGAACACCACCAGAATGTCAAAGACCAGTGAACACCACCAGAATGTCACAAACCAGTGAACACCACCAGAATGTCATAAACCAGTGAACACCACCAGAATGTCAAAAACCAGTGAACACCACCAGAATGTCATATACCAGTGAACACCACCAGAATGTCATAGACAGTGAACACCACCAGAATGTCACAAACCAGTCAACACCACCAGAATGTCACAGGCCAGTGAACACCACCAGAATGTCATAGACCAGTGAACACCACCAGAATGTCACAAACCAGTGAACACAACCAGAATGTCATAGACCAGTGAACACCACCAGACTGTCACAAACCAGTGAACACCACCAGAATGTCACAAACCAGTGAACACCACCAGAATGTCATAGACCAGTGAACACCACCATAATGTCACAGACCAGTGAACACCACCAAAATGTCACAGTCCAGTGAACACCACCAGAATGTCATAGACCAGTGAACACCACCAGAATGTCACAAACCAGTCAACACCACCAGAATGTCACAGACCAGTCAACACCACCAGAATGTCACAAACCAGTCAACACCACCAGAATGTCATTGACAGTGAACACCAGCAGAATGTCATAGACCAGTGAACACCACCAGAATGACACACACCAGTCAACACCACCAGAACGTCACAAACCAGCCAACACCACCAGAATGTCACAAACCAGTCAATATCACCAGAATGTCATTGACAGTGAACACCAGCAGAATGTCACAGACCAGTGAACACCAGCACAATGTCACAGATCAGTCAACACCACCAGAATGTCACAGACCAGTCAACACCACCAGAATGTCATTGACAGTGAACACCAGCAGAATGTCACAGACCAGTAAACACCAGCAGAATGTCACAGACCAGTGAACACCACCAGATTGTCACAAACCAGTCAACACCACCAGAATGTCATTGACAGTGAACACCAGCAGAATGTCACAGACCAGTGAACACCAGCAGAATGTCACAGACCAGTGAACTCCACCAGAATGTCACAGGCCAGTGAACGCCACCAGAATGTCATAGACCAGTGAACACCACCAGAATGTCATAGACAGTGAACACCACCAGAATGTCACAGCCCAGTGAACACCACCATAATGTCATAGACATTGAACACCAGCAGAATGTCACAGACCAGTGAACACCAGCAGAATGTCATAGCCAGTGAACACCACCAGCATTCACAGACCAGTGAACACCACCAGCATGTCACAGACCAGTGAACACCACCAGAATGTCACAGACCAGTGAACACCAGCAGAATGTCACAAACCAGTGAACACCACCAGAATGTCACAGACCAGTGAACATCACCAGAATGTCACAGACCAGTGAACACCAGCAGAATGTCACAGACCAGTGAACACCAGCAGCATGTCACAGACCAGTTAACACCACCATAATGTCACAGACCAGTGAACACCAGCAGCAAAGCGAGTCAGCCGCAGTGTGGTGTCTCCTCTGATGGGTGTCCTCACGGGGTCCTGATGCTGACTGCTTCCTGTGCACTATGGGTACTGTGACACCACGACTGCTTCCTGTGCACTATGGGTACTGAGGCTGTGACACCATGACTGCTTCCTGTGCACTATAGGTACTGTGACACCGCGACTGCTTCCTGTGCACTATGGGTACTGTGACACCACGACTGCTTCCTGTGCACTATGGGTACTGTGACACCACGACTGCTTCCTGTGCACTATGGGTACTGTGACACCACGACTGCTTCCTGTGCACTATGGGTACTGTGACACCACGACTGCTTCCTGTGCGCTATGGGTACTGAGGCTGTGACACCACGACTGCTTCCTGTGCACTATGGGTGCTGAGGCTGTTACACCACGAATGCTTCCTGTGCACTATGGGTACTGTGACACTACGACTGCTTCCTGTGCACTATGGTGTTACTCCTTGTTGGATACAAGGGATGGGACCACGACTGCTTCCTGTGAACTATGGGTACTGTGACACCACGACTACTCCCTGTGCACTATGGGTACTGTGACACCACGACTGCTTCCTGTGCACTATGGGTACTGTGACACCACGACTGCTCCCTGTGTACTATGGGTACTGTGACATCACGAATGCTTCCTGTGCACTATGGGTACTGTGACACCACGATTGCTTCCTGTGCAATATGGGTACTATGACACCACGACTGCTTCCTGTGCCTATGAGTACTGTGACACCACGACTGCTTCCTGTGCACTATGGGTACTGTGACACCACGACTGTTCCCTGTGCGCTATGGGTACTGTGACACCACGACTGCTTTCTGTGCACTATGAGTACTGTGACACCACGACTGCTTCCTGTGCACTATAGGTACTGTGACACCACGACTGCTTCCTGTTAACTATGGGTACTGTGACGCCACGACTGCTTCCTGTGCACTATGGGTACTGTGACACCACGACTGCTTCCTGTGCACTATGGGTACTGTGACACCACGACTGCTTCCTGTGCACTATGGGTACTGTGACACCACGACTGCTTCCTGTGCACTATGGGTACTGTGACACCACGACTGCTTCCTGTGCACTATGGGTACTGAGTTGACACACGACTGCTTCCTGTGCACTATGGGTACTGCAGAGTTTGTGACTAGTAGACCCGACTGCTTCCTGTGCACTATGGGTACTGAGGTGTGACACCACGACTGCTTCCTGTGCACTATGGGTACCTGAGGCTGTGACAGCCACGACTGCTTCCTGTGCACTATGGGTACTGAGGTTGTGACAGCACGACTGCTTCCTGTGCACTATGGGTACTGAGGTTGTGACAGCACGACTGCTTCCTGTGCGCTATGGGTACTGAGGTTGTGACAGCACGACTGCTTCCTGTGCACTATGGGTACTGAGGTTGTGACAGCACGACTGCTTCCTGTGCACTATGGGTAACTGAGGTTGTGACAGCACGACTGCTTCCTGTGCACTATGGGTACTGAGGTTGTGACAGCACGACTGCTTCCTGTGCACTATGGGTACTGAGGTTGTGACAGCACGACTGCTTCCTGTGCACTATGGGTACTGAGGTTGTGACAGCACGACTGCTTCCTGTGCACTATGGGTACTGAGGTTGTGACAGCACGACTGCTTCCTGTGCACTATGGGTACTGAGGTTGTGACAGCACGACTGCTTCCTGTGCACTATGGGTACTGAGTGGACAGCACGACTGCTTCCTGTGCACTATGGGTACTGAGTTGTGACAGCACGACTGCTTCCTGTGCACTATGGTACTGAGGTTGTGACAGCACGACTGCTTCCTGTGCACTATGGGTACTGAGGTTGTGACAGACACGACTGCTTCCTGTGCACTATGGGTACATGTGACAGCACGACTGCTTCCTGTGCACTATGGGTACTGAGGTTGTGACAGCACGACTGCTTCCTGTGCACTATGGGTACTGTGACAGCACGACTGCTTCCTGTGCACTATGGGTACTGAGGTTGTGACAGCACGACTGCTTCCTGTTGCACTATGGGTACTGTGACACCACGACTGCTTCCTGTGCACTATGGGTACTAGGTGTGACACACGACTGCTTCCTGTGCACTATGGGTACTGAGGTTGTGACAGCACGACTGCTTCCTGTGCCACATGGGTACTGAGGTTGTGACACCACGACTGCTTCCTGTGCACTATGGGTTACTGAGGTTGTGACACACGACTGCTTCCTGTGCACTATGGTACTGAGGTGTGACAGCACGACTGCTTCCTGTGCCTATGGGTACTGAGGTTGTGACAGCACGACTGCTTCCTGTGCCTATGGTACTGAGGTTGTGACAGCACGACTGCTTCCTGTGCACTATGGGTACTGAGGTTGGACAGCACGACTGCTTCCTGTGCACTATGGGTACTGAGGTTGTGACAGCACGACTGCTCCTGTGCACTATGGGTACTGAGGTTGTGACAGCACGACTGCTTCCTGTGCACTATGGGTACTGAGGTTGTGACAGCACGACTGCTTCCTGTGCACTATGGTACTGAGGTTGTGACAGCACGACTGCTTCCTGTGCACTATGGGTACTGAGGTTGTGACAGCACGACTGCTTCCTGTGCACTATGGGTACTGAGGTTGTGACAGCACGACTGCTTCCTGTGCACTATGGGTACTGAGGTTGTGACCGCACGACTGCTTCCTGTGCACTATGGGTACTGGGTTGTGACAGCACGACTGCTTCCTGTGCACTATGGGTACTGAGTGGACAGCACGACTGCTTCCTGTGCACTATGGGTACTGAGGTTGTGACAGCACGACTGCTTCCTGTGCACTATGGGTACTGAGGTTGGACACACGACTGCTTCCTGTGCACTATGGGTACTGAGGTTGTGACAGCACGACTGCTTCCTGTGCACTATGGGTACTGAGGTTGTGACAGC
>CM065734.1:65752788-65767788 GCA_033310375.1 Conus canariensis
AGACAGACAGAGACAAAGAGACAGAGACACAGACAGACAGACAGAGAGAGAGAGAGAGAGAGAGAGAGAGAGGCCATAGCAGTTCTTCAACTAAACAGGGAATGCACGTGTTTTTCAACATCTGGCCTCTCTTACAAAAAAGTAATGAACACTAGTCACACGACAGTGTGCGTGAGAACCATTACGATAACAAAACAACCAGTCTTCCTACATTCACTTTTTTTTGTTAGCTGCATACGAGCTATGATATTGAGAGAGAGAGAGAGAGAGAGAGAGAGAGAGAGAGAGAGAGAAATCACAAAGCAGTCTAAATATCAAACAAAGAAACGAACAAGAACTATCGAAGAATTTACCCATCGAAAAGCTTAAACACCCCCTCCCCCCTAACCATTATTCATCACCATGGTTCCTTCATCCCATATACCTGCACTTAGTGATCGAGACCCCATCCCCACCAACACCACCAAGCCCCTCCCCCCTCCTTCCCCGTGTGCTCGAGCTGTCCTGTTTTTTACACGACACTTCAACACTCTAGCGACAATTGGTTTCCTGCATTCCTGTCACAAGCTCTCGAACACTTCAACGCCCAAGCGACAATTGGTTTCCTGCGTTCTTGTCACAAGCCCTCGAACACATCAACCCCCTAGCGACAATTGGTTTCCTGCGTTCTCGTCACAAGCCCTCGAACACTTCAACCCCCTAGCGACAATTGGTTTCCTGCGTTCCTGTCACGAGGCCTCGAACACATCAACACCCTAGCGACAATTGGTTTCCTGCGTTCCTGTCACGAGGCCTCTTCAACACCCTAGCGACAATTGGTTTCCTGCGTTCCTGTCACGAGGCCTCGAACACATCAACACCCTAGCGACAATTGGTTTCCTGCGTTCCTGTCACGAGGCCTCGAACACTTCAACACCCTAGCGACAATTGGTTTCCTGCGTTCTTGTCACAAGCCCTCGAACACTTCAACACCCTAGCGACAATTGGTTTCCTGCGTTCCTGTCACGAGGCCTCTTCAACACCCTAGCGACAATTGGTTTCCTGCGTTCTCGTCACAAGCCCTCGAACACTTCAACACCCTAGCGACAATTGGTTTCCTGCGTGCTTGTCACGAGGCCTCGAACACTTCAACCCCCTAGCGACAATTGGTTTCCTGCGTTCCTGTCACAAGCCCTCGAACACTTCAACTTCCCTAGCAACAATTGGTTTCCTGCGTTCCTGTCACAAGCCCTCGAACACCTCAACATCCTAGCGACAATTGGTTTCCTGCGTTCTTGTCACGAGCCCTCGAACACTTCAACACCCTAGCGACATCGACAATTGGTTTCCTGCGTGCTTGTCACGAGGCCTCGAACACTTCAACACCCTAGCGACATCGACAATTGGTTTCCTGCGTGCTTGTCACGAGGCCTCGAACACTTCAACACCCTAGCGACATCGACAATTGGTTTCCTGCGTGCTTGTCACGAGGCCTCGAACACTTCAACACCCTAGCGACATCGACAATTGGTTTCCTGCGTGCTTGTCACGAGGCCTCGAACACTTCGACACCTCTTCATTGCTATGTGCAGTGTTCTTTTTGCCCTCATTTCCTTCGTTGTTCTGTGCATATTTTCAATTTCTCCTACAGCAGTACCACCTATGAAAAACAAATTCTGCCTTACTCGAAAGGAAAGCTTTCGGATTTGGGATTTCGGAATAGCATGCCCATGATGGTAACACAGGCAAAGTGTTACCAAGGACACTACTTCCCACGAATCAGGAGAAAATGTACAGAATTCAGTGAAACACGTCGCCCGAAACACACACACACACACACACACACACACACACACACACCACACGTACAAACAACTTATCATGTGATCATATCCTTTCCGTTTCCTACCTATTTTACCTTCGATGCACAAAGATCAGTATTGTCTCTGAGGATAGAATACGTTTTCGTTTAATAATTACATACTGCTATTATAAATGTTCGTACCAGTACACAATAAGTAATAACACTCTCTGATAATTTCACACGACGTAGGCATTTTTCGTATTCCAGATCAAACATAGCCATCCAAAAAAAAAGAAGAAAAAGTCTACTTGTCAAGAATGCTAGCATCTCCTCTTCCGCCCCCCCCCCCCCCCCCCCCACACACACACTTCTCAATCCCTCCTGACCTCTTCCCAATCCGCTCTCAACGAAGATGGGAAGATGGATATTGCAGAGAAGAAAGACCAAGGACTAGATGCACTTTGCTTTAAAGGATAGATGGGGTGGGGGTATGTTTTCGATTTGTTTGTTTGATGTTGTTTTTGTTTCTGAAGGGAAAATGGATTAATGATAGTGCTCTGCGACCATAAACTTCAGAGCTTGATGTAAATCGGCCTCTTCAAATGAATTCAAAGGGAAAACTTATCTCTGGCTCTCCTCAATTCTTACCCACCTCTCCCTTCACCACACGTCTACCACCCCTTCCCCACTAAACTCCCCACGTATCCCCCATACTGCTCAGACACACTTAACGGGCTCTCATCCCTAAAGCTAGGGCTGTGTAACTGGTGTCCAGGACATTCACTGACAAAGTAAATCAGATGGCATATCCTGAAAGGCTTTTACGTTAATAACAGTCGTTGCGTTGGCTGCGTTCGAGCTGTTGGAGGAAATCTCTGTAAAATTACATGGTGAAGGAAAAAGCCAGCGTGTTGCGGCATGGGAGTGTATGTGTGTTTATGCATGAAAGTATATAGATTGATAAATAATCAGCTAAACAGTACATAGCAATATCTATTTATCTGTCTATGTATGTATGTAAGCTTATAGATGTATGTATGTGTGTATGTATGTATATATATGTATGTATATGTATATGTATATATGTATGTATAGCTGGCTGCATTGAGGGTGCTGTTGGATTCTTCTTTGAACCCTTGGTGGTGAGAACACCACAGAATTATGGACTGTGGTGTGTCTCTATTTGACACCAAGAGCACAGACACAATCAGCCGTGTCTCCCTGATGAGTCCGATCCAGCGGACGAAAGGCCTAGGAGCAGGCAATACAAATAAATGTGCCTTCAGGAGGGATTATGATGGTTCCCTCAGGCAGCTAGTGAAGGGCTTCTCATATTTATAATATATTCCCCTCATTTTCTTCATCTTCATTTTTTTTTTTAAAGTTCAAATCTTTGCCAAATCATTATAATGACTGAAGAATTGTTGGCCTGCGCTTGTTTTCCCCCGCTACTTAATTGTTCAGCATTATATTGTTTGGTAAATCAGTGGGAGATTGCATCTCTTAGGAGATCCAAGTAAAGGTTGTTTTGTACAATTCTTAGCCACTCACAATGCTTGGGTTATTGAACAGCAGAGCTGACCACTCAGACTGTTCCATATCTTTTGATCTCCCTTGCATCCTTGAATGGATCCTCAAGCATAGGCTCAAAGATTGTCCCCTATATTTTATACTATATTTTATACTGTTTGAATAATGCTTTTAGTTTTTCAGCAACTTTTTTCCTCTCCATGCTTTTGTTTTGTTCCATTTACTACCCTTCGCTGGCTGCTTTGAGGGTGCTGTTGGATTCTTCTTTGAACCCTTGGTGGTGAGAACACCACAGAATTATGGACTGTGGTGTGTCTCTATTTGACACCAAGAGCACAGACACAATCAGCCGTGTCTCCCTGATGAGTCCGATCCAGCGGACGAAAGGCCTAGGAGCAGGCAATACAAATAAATGTGCTTTCAGGAGGGATTATGATGGTTCCCTCAGGCAGCTAGTGAAGGGCTTCTCATATTTATAATATATTCCCCTCATTTTCTTCATCTTCATTTTTTTTTGTTTAAAGTTCAAATCTTTGCCAAGTCATTACTATAACGACTGAAGAATTGTTGGCCTGCGCTTGTTTTCCCCCACTACTTAATTGTTCAGCATGCATATATATATATATATATATATATATATATATATACATACATACAGAGAGAGAGATTGATGTATGTATTTACACACACACACCGAGAAAATGATACGGAACTTAAACGTGCACAGATTTCAAACGGCAAAAGAAACAAACTGCAGCGTTACTGGAACACGACAAAAAAGCAGAAGAGCACACAAAACAAAGTGTGAAGTAACTCAGTTTTAATGCACGACACAAAACAGGACAAGAAATTTTCGGCAATATGCCTTCCTCAGCGACAAAAAAAACAAAACAACAACAGTAAAGACATAAACATGCACAATAATCCCCTTGTGAAGCCAAAGTGGTGAATGAAGTAGACAGAGGGACAGTGGAAGAGAGGGTGAGTAGAGTTCGAGGAATAGGGCACGAGGAAAGAGGGTAGAGTAAAGTGAGGAGAGAGAGAGAGAGAGAGAGAGAGAGAGGAAGGAGGGAGAAAGAGAGGGGAGAGAGAGAATGGAAGTAGAGGAAGAGTGGAGAATGAGAGAGAGAAGAGGAGGGGAAGGAGAGTGAGTGGAGGGGGAGGGTGTGATGGTATGTAGTGGGTGTGTTGCATATGAATGAAATGAACAAGAGAAAACACAATAAATAAAATACAATATGCTCAAAAAAGCATTTTAAATGACAAGGGGAGGGGGGGGGGGGTGAGAGAAGCGGGTCAGCCGCCTAAAGCACCCGACCCAAGTCTGACCCAAGGGTAGGTTGCCCTACCCAAGCACCAAGGGGTGAGAGGGAAAACGGGAGAACCCGAGAAAAACCCACTAGCCAGACGCAGCTAAGAGCTGCAAGGCTCACCCCCCCCCCCCACACACAAAAGCACTTGCCCGCAGGCACAACCACACACACACACACACACACACACACACACATATACATGCAAGTGCGCGACCGCGCACGAACAACACCGCACGACACACATTCACACGCCAATAAGCACACACACAACCACACATATACCTAGAAAAAAAAAAGATGGGGGGGGGGGGGTTACAATGGGGAATAAATGGGTAAATGTACAAACAAGGCATACATTAAGACATTTGGGTATAGCATAGGGAGGTAGGTGGTGCTATGGTGGCGCAACAGAAAAAAAGGCAAAAATAAGAGCATTAAAGCAAAAGATAGATATGAGGTCATGATGAGAGGCGCTAACAACACTCCCAATGACCAAAAAAACAAAAGAAAACAAAAAAAATGCATATATATATATATATATATATATATATATATATACACATACACACACACACAATATATATATATTATATATATATATACAGATAGATAAATAAAGGGAGAAAAAAAGGGGGGGAGGGAGGGGAAAGGGGAGGGGGCGGGGGGAAAGAAGGAGAGACATAAAGAGAGGACAGAAGAAGGACCTAAAGCAAGGGTGGAGGTATGTGGGAAGGTGAGAGGGAGGAGGGTGGGGGTGTGAGTGAGGAGAGTAGTTGAGGTCAAAAGTAGAGAGAAAGGAAGTAAGAGGGAACGTAAAGAGAAGGAAGGAAAGGGGGAAGGAGCCCTTAAGAGGACGACAGAAAAGGAACAAGGACAGAGGAGGAGAGGGAGCAGCGCCTACTGGAATGATCGTTTGAGAGCCTATATCTTTTGCCAGGAGTTTCTGAGTAGGGTTAGCTCCCCAGTCTCCTGTCTTTTTGTTTTTTTTCTATTTTCTTTTATTTTATTTATTCATTTATTTTTCTTTTCACTTACTTTTGTATCTATCCCTCTCCTTCCTACCTTCCTTGCCCCCCTCCTCTTTTTTTTTCTTCCCCTCCCCCCTCCCCCCCTTCTATCCCTCCCTACCCCCTCTCGCCTTTCCCCTTCTGCTCCCTCTCCTCCTCCATCCTTGTTCCTTTTCTGTCGTCCTCTTGAAGGGCTCCTTCCCCCTTTCCTTCCTTCTCTTTACTTTCCCTCTTACTTCTTTCTCTCTACTTTTGACCTCAACTATTCTCCTCTCTCACACCCCCACCCTCCTCCCTCTCGCCCTCCCTCATACCTCCACCCTTGCTTTAGGTCCTTCTTTTCTTCTCTTTATGTCTCTCCTTCTTTCCCCCGCCCCCTCTCCTTTCCCCTCCCTCCCCCCTCTCCCTTTTCCCCTCCCTCCCCCACTTTTTTTCTCCCTTTATTTATCTATCTGTATATATATGTATATATTCATATATATATGTGTATATATATGTATAGATGTTTTTTTTTTGTCATTGGGAGTGTTGTTAGCGCCTCTCATCATGACCTCATATCTATCTTTTGCTTTAATGCTCTTATTTTTGCCTTTTTTTCTGTTGCGCCACCATAGCACCACCTACCTCCCTATGCTATACCCAAATGTCTTGATGTATGCCTTGTTTGTACATTTACCCATTTATTCCCCATTGTAACCCCCCCATCTTTTTTTTTCCCTAGGTATATGTGTGGTTGTGTGTGTGCTTATTGGCGTGTGTATGTGTGCGTGCGGTGTTGTTTGTGCGCGGTCGCGCACTTGCATGTATGTGTGTGTGTGTGTGTGTGTGTGTGTGTGTGTGTGTGTGTGTGTGTGTGTGTGTGTGTGTGTGTGTGTGTGGTTGTGCCTGCGGGCAAGTGCTTTGTGTGTGTGTGTGTGTGTGTGTGGGGGGGGGGGGGGGTTGAGCCTTGCAGCTCTTAGCTGCGTCTGGCTAGTGGTTTTTTTTCTCGGGGTTCTCCCGTTTTCCCTCTCACCCCTTGGTGCTTGGGTAGGGCAACCTACCCTTGGGTCAGACTTGGGTCGGGTGCTTTAGGCGGCTGACCCGCTTCTCTCTCTCTCTCCCCCCCTCCCCTTGTCATTTAAAATGCTTTTTTGAGCATATTGTATTTTATTTATTGTGTTTTCTCTTGTTCATTTCATTCATATGCAACACACCCACTACATACCATCACACCCTCCCCTCCACTCACTCTCCTTCCCCTCCTCTTCTCTCTCTCATTCTCCACTCTTCCTCTACTTCCATTCTCTCTCTCTCTCCCCTCTCTTCTCCCTCCTTCCTCTCTCTCTCTCTCTCTCTCTCTCTCTCTCTGTCTCTCTCTCTCTCTCTCTCTCTCTCTCTCTCTCTCTCTCTCTCTTACTCTACCTCTCTTTCCTCGTGCCCTATTCCTCGAACTCTACTCACCCTCTCTCCCACTGTCCCTCTGTCTGCTTCATTCACCACTTTGGCTTCACAAGGGGAGTATTGTGCATGTTTATGTCTGTATTTTTTTGTCGCTGAGGAAGGCATATTGCCGAAAATTTCTTGTCCTGTTTTGTGTCGTGCATTAAAACTGCGTTACTTCACACTTTGTTTTGTGTGCTCTTCTGCTTTTTTGTCGTGCACAGATTTCATATAGTATGTTTCAACAGATTGTTTTAATCTTGACGTTGGTTAATTACATTTTTCACAGAATGGCAGTCAAATAGCGAAATGCACATCATCTTCAATTCAAACGAGATACATGTCATCATTCCAGGTTGGAGGTCAGAAATAACACGTTCTTTAATCATGTCCCCCCCACTCCCACTCTCATGTACTATAAACAGAAACATCATGTGATTGGTGTATGACATGCTCGGCATTCTCATCCCCCCAAACGTCACCCGATTGTTAAATTAAAAAAAAAAGTCAACATGTCCAATATGTGAAGATATAAATAGACCGTATTTAAAGCTTCCGTGTTGATAGGCCGTCATTGCTATTGCACGAAAGCCCATTTATTTTGCAAAAGTGATGACATACTATTGATAATGAAAGTAGAAAAAAATAGCCCTATAAGTAACCTTAAATAAATCACCATGCTTTTCTGATGACAGAGGGGTGGGGAATGGGATCAGGGAGGGGTGGTGGTGGTGGTGGGGTGTTGACTGAGCTCTGAATATCAAGAGGTTTATCTCTTGGCCATGAAAATGGCTATTAGCACTCGCCCCTTTTTCTTCTTTTTCGACATTTACTGTCCCTTATCACATGGTTTCTCGTCTCCTCTCGTCTCTGTCTGTCTGTCTATTTGTCTGTCTTGTATTTTCTCTGTCTGTCTGTCTGTCTGTCTGTCTGTCTGTCTGTCTGTCTGTCTGTCTCTCTCTCTCTCTCTTGCACACAAGCGCCTTCAAGTACATGCTCTCTTTGTCTCATCTTCTTATCATGGTTTTGCTCATATATGATATGTATTGTTTCATTATTTTTACTCAGCTCTTTCGTGTGTTATATTACACATATTATTAATGTGTTTGTCTTTATCATGATCTTTTCTATGAGTGGTTTCCGTTTCATGAATTCATTGATTCTGTCCAGTTCTGTCTCTCTCTGTGTCTTTCTGCCTCTGTCTGTCTGTCTGTCCGTCTGTCTGTCTGTCTGTCTGTCTGTCTGTCTTCTCTCTCTCTCTCTCTTTTTTTTTTCTTTTTTTTTTTTCTCTTTCTCCCTCCAAACTCCATGTCACTTTGCTAAATATCTTCTACGCATTTTCATGCCTTATGAAAAAATGATTATATTTTGTGCCCTTTTTTCACTCTCTCTCTGTCTCTGTCTGTCTGTCCGTCTGTCTGTCTGTCTGTCTGTCCGTCTGTCTGCCTGTCTGTCTGTCTGTCTTTCTCTCTCTCTCTACATGCTAATTTTTGTACGTTGTAGTACATTTCCATATGTTCCCCCAGCCCACCCCACCCCCACCCCCACTCTCTCCTTCCCCTTCATTATTGTTATTTTCATTTTTATTTTTATTTTTTGTTTGTTTATTATTATCATTATTATTTTTTAAATTTTATTTACTTTTTTTTCCATTTCTCTTCTATTTTCATTTGATGTTCCATTATGATTGTATGACCACTGTGCTTGCTTGTTTGCTTTCTTACATTATTTCATTTCACTGCATGTTGTAGTCCCTACTCAGGGCGAGGATTGGATGTAAAAAAGCACATCAGTGCTTATCTATTATCCTCGTAAATAAAGAATTTTGTCTTGTCTTGTCTTCTCTCTCTCTCTCTCTCTCTCTCTCTCTCTCTCTCTCTCTCTCTCTCTCTCTCTCTCTCTCTCTCTCTCTCTTTCAATTTCAATTTCGGTGTGCTTCAGGGTTCAGTCTTAGGACCAATATTATTTACAATTTACATTAACAATCTCCCTCTTCACATTTCCTCTTCTTGTGAGCTTTTCGCTGATGACACTACCTTACACAACAAAGGAAAAAATGTAAATGTAGTGTGCGCTGACTTACAAAATGACGTTGACAGGCTCATGAAATGCACAGAACTTAATCATATGGCACTTCATCCTCAAAAATCTAAATTCATGTTGATATCAACAAGGCAAAAGGGACTAAATATCAAAGGTAATTTAAAGGAATTAAAAATATACGATAAAGTATTAGATGAAGTAAGTTCTCTCAAACTACTTGGTCTTATTATCGACAATAATTTATCCTGGTCAGATCAGCTTTCGACTTTATCAAAAAAGAAATATTGAAACAAGTCTTTCAGCTTAATAGAATCAAACATTTTTTGGATCAACACACTCGGAAATTATTTTGTTCATGCTTATATTTAAAGTGATATGGATAATGCTTCAGCCTGTTTGGATTTAGCTAGTAAAGCCTCCTTAAGGCATCTTGAAAGTCTCTACAGACGCTCTGTCAAACTTATACTTCTTAAATCTACCTCTCTAGAATTAAGTGATTATAAAGAACTAAACAGCTTGCCTTTTGAATTTAAATGTATCTTCAATAAAGCTGTCTTTATCTTTAAGATTATGAACAACCTTGCACCATTTTATCTCCGAGAGAAATTTCCTGTACGAGAGTTTCGTAACAAAAGCAGAATACCTATCCCTCGTCTACGAACTGATCTCTTTATGACATCTCTTATCTTTTCAGGAGGGAACTCATGGAATGAAATCCCAGAATACATCAAGAACAAAAACAGTTTATTATCGTTCAAAAAAGCATGCCACAGATATTTAATGGAAAAGTTACAAATGGTTTGCTTCTTTTAGTTAAGACCTGAATTTAATGATATAATACTTGCCTTCTCCTTCCCAACTTTCTCTCTCTCTCTCTCTCTCTCTCTCTCTCTCTCTCTCTCTCTCTCTCTCTCTCTTTCTTTTGTGTACCTATACCATACCTTGCTTCTCCCTCCCGCTCTCCCCTCCCTCACTCTGTCTCTCATTGCTTTTTGTTTTTTTTTTAGCTCTCTCTCTCTCTAATGCCCCTCATCCCCTGCCCCCACCCTTACCCCCACCATCTCCCACCCCTTCTGTCTGTGTTCCCCCTTGTACATTAGTTTGGTTTCATTTGGTATTATTATATTTCGGAATTTGTATCTTTTTCTTTCTTTTCTTTTCTTTTGGCCCCGGAGGGCTGGATACAAAAAAAGCAGTTATGCTTACTCCACTACCCTCTGAAAATAAAATTCGTTCGTTGGTTGGTTCGTTCGCTCTCTCTCTGTAGCTGCCTCTATCTCTCTCTTCTCCGTCGCCTAAGCACTCCCATTCCCGTTCCCCGTCCTCTTTCTTTTTCTTCTCTCTTTCCTCTGAAAAGGGCCATTAATATGAATCTGAAATGCATCCCTCTACCTAGTATCTTCTTTTTCCTTATTTACTTTCTCTGATATGGGGATCTCCTCCTGTCCATGTCTCTCTTTATGCATGTCTGTGACTTCTTCTATCCTGTCTGTCTGTCTGTCTGTCTGTCTGTCTGTCTGTCTCTCTTTCTCTCTCTCTCTCTCTCTCTCTCTCTGTGCGTATATGTGTATATATATATATATATATATATATATATTGTGTGTGTGTGTGTGGTGTGCGTGTGCGTGCGTGCGTGCGTGCGTGCGTGCGTGTGGTGTGTGTGTGTGTGTGTGTGTGTGTGTGTGTGTGTGTGTGTGTGTGTGTGTGTGTGTGTGTGTGTATGTGTGTACGCACATGTGTATGCATTTGAATGTGTGTATGTATGTGTGCGTGCGTGTATATGTGTATGTGTGTGCGTGCGTGCGTACGCGCGCGCGCGTTTGTATGTGTGTGTTGTGTGTGTGTGTGTGTGTGTGTGTGTGTGTGTGTGTGTGTGTGTGTGTGTGTGTGTCTGTCTGTCTCTCTCTCTTTCTCTCTTCGCGATGTATCAAATCGGAAAAAAAAGAACCTGTCAGGCCCTGTTTGTCTGTCTGTCTGTCTGTCTCTCTTCGCGGGATTCAATCGAAAAAAACCCTGTCAGGCCTGTTTGTCTGTCTCTGTCTGTCTGTCTCTGTCTTTGTCTGTCTGTCTGTCTGTCTGTCTGTCTGTCTCTTCGCGATGTGTCAAATCTGAAAAATCAGAAACTCTGTCAGGCCCCGACAAACCATAATGACAAGAACGAAATGACCAAACGTGTTGACGTCCACAGAGAGTTAAAGCCGACAGGCAGATCATAGAACGAAATGACCAAACGTATTGACGTCCACAGAGAGTTAAAGCCGACAGGCAGATCATAGAACGAAATGACCAAACGTGTTGACGTCCACAGAGAGTTAAAGCCGACAGGCAGATCATAGAACGAAATGACCAAACGTGTTGACGTCCACAGAGAGTTAAAGCCGACAGGCAGATCATAGAACGAAATGACCAAACGTTTTGACGTCCACAGAGAGTTAAAGCCGACAGGCAGATCATAGAACGAAATGACCAAACGTTTTGACGTCCACAGAGAGTTAAAGCCGACAGGCAGATCATAGAACGAAATGACCAAACGTTTTGACGTCTACAGAGAGTTAAAGCCGACAGACAAATCATATTGAGTATTGTCTGTCTGTTGGCCTGCCCACTACGAGGCCATATCGGAACTAGCAATCAAAGTCGTCTTACAAAAATTATGTATATACCAAACTATGATGGAAAAAGGAAAAAAAAATGTCGGGCAGAATGTCATGAAAAAAGAAACCAGCAATGGTTGAACTATCATTTTTATGTAGAAACCACAACCATCAAGGAGTGCATCATAGATTTTCCATACAAGAGAACGACTTCTCGTCTTCCCACTTGTCAAAGCATAAGTAAGAGAAGATTGATTCATTGTCACTGGCAAACAGTACTCCCTCCATCACGGAGGTAGATAGATTGATAGATTTCTCGAAAGATGTGACAAATGTGAGTTTGCTATCTGCCGGGTTTTGCCATCGCTCGTTCTGACATGTTTGACCGTACACTGAACTCGGAGGTACCGTCGGCGGTGTAGGTGTCTACACTTCTTTATTGGAGAAACTTCTGTCTAGATCATAAACGAAATCCTCCTCCTTCTCAGTATACCTTCGTATTAAGCCTAAGCTGACTAGAAAAAAATGGCAGTCAGGAAGAAGGTTCGAATAGTCTCTGTTAAATGATAGTGTGCTCTGTATACTGGGTCAGAAAAAAGTATTGATGACCACTGCAGTGACTGAGGTATCGTCAAAAGTATGATGACATGCAGTGACTGAGGTTCGAAGTACTTGTTAAATGTAGTGTGCTTGATACTGTCAGAAAAGTATTGATGACACTGCGTGACTGAGTAGATGGCAAAAGTATTGATGACCACTGCAGTGACTGAAGGTTCCAATAGTACTCTGTTAATGATAGTGTGCTCTGTATACTGGGTCAGAAAAAAGTATTGATGACCACTGCAGTGACTGAAGGTTCCAATAGTACTCTGTTAAATGATAGTGTGCTCTGTATACTGGGTCAGAAAAAGTATTGATGACCACTGCAGTGACTGAAGGTTCCAATAGTACTCTGTTAAATGATAGTGTGCTCTGTATACTGGGTCAGAAAAGTATTGATTACCACTGCAGTGACTGAAGGTTCAATAGTACTCTGTTAATGATAGTGTGCTCTGTATACTGGTCAGAAAAAAGTATTGATTACCACTGCAGTGACTGAAGGTTCGAATAGTACTCTGTTAAATGATAGTGTGCTCTGTATGCTGGGTCAGAAAAAGTATTGATGACCACTGCAGTGACTGAAGGTTCGAATAGTACTCTGTTAAATGACAGTGTGCTCTGTATGCTGGGTCAGAAAAAGTATCGATGACCACTGCAGTGACTGAAGGTTCCAATAGTACTCTGTTAATGATAGTGTGCTCTGTATGCTGGGTCAGAAAAAGTATCGATGACCACTGCAGTGACTGAAGGTTCCAATAGTACTCTGTTCAATGATAGTGTGCTCTGTATACTGGGTCAGAAAAAGTATTGATGACCACTGCAGTGACTGAAGGTTCCAATAGTACTCTGTTCAATGATAGTGTGCTCTGTATACTGGGTCAGAAAAAGTATTGATGACCACTGCAGTGACTGAAGGTTCCAATAGTACTCTGTTCAATGATAGTGTGCTCTGTATACTGGGTCAGAAAAAGTATTGATGACCACTGCAGTGACTGAAGGTTCCAATAGTACTCTGTTCAATGATGTGTGCTCTGTACGGGTCAGAAAGTATGTGACCACTGCAGTGACTGAAGGTTCCATAGTACTCTGTTCATGTGTGTGCTTGTATACTGGGTCAGAAAAGTATTGATGACCACTGCAGTGACTGAAGGTTCCGAATAGTACTCTGTTCAGTGATAGTGTGCTCTGTATACTGGGTCAGAAAAAGTATTGATTACCACTGCAGTGACTGAAGGTTCCAATAGTACTCTGTTCAATGATAGTGTGCTCTGTATACTGGGTCAGAAAAAGTATGATGACCACTGCAGTGACTGAAGGTTCGAATAGTACTCTGTTCAGTGATAGGTGCTCTGTATACTGGGTCAGAAAGTATTGATACCATGCAGTGACTGAAGGTCATAGTACTCTGTTCAATGATAGTGTGCTCTGTATACTGGGTCAGAAAAAGTATTGATTACTACTGCAGTGACTCAGTAGTATCGGTCAGAAAAAGTATTGATGACCACTGCAGTGGCTCAGTAAAGCGTCAGTGTCTTCTCCGGTGGGTTACTTACGTGACCTGATATTGATTGTTCTTCATGGACTGCTGATACAGGGGCTGGCTGCCACAGGACGAATATCTCTGTCGCTGTGCATTGGGAGTCTGGAACGAACGGCCTGAGGTATGCTGCAGAGGACAAGAAGAAAGTTTTTCAACTGAACAAGAAAAATGCATGGAATGTACACAACGTCAACGGATAATCATAGACAAAACATAAAAAAAAATAAATCAAGAACCAGTATGAGAAAGCCTTTTAAATTGATGGCAGTACGCTGATCAATCCACCCCAGGGCAACGTTACCATTATTTCCAACGACGGGTCAGGGTTCACGGCACTGAATAGAAAAAAAAAGACTACAAAGACATTGAGTAACAGACAGAGATGTCAGAAGTGACCGGAAATCATATTATTTAGATTGAAAGGCTATTTGTAGACCCTTAACAGACCAAAAACAATAACAATACCAACACCAGAAAAGGCCGACGTTGATTGCTCCCAGTAGAATGCCGAAATTAGGAGGCTACAGAAGCAGGCTGGATGTGGCTGAAGAGCCGCAGTGAGCGGCATGGAAGCAATGCCAGTGAGGGAGAAGAGAAAATGAAATAAAGAAATGATAGAAACCCGACGATGAAAAGATCCCAACATTCTTCTGCAGAGATTTTCTCTCTTAACTATACAATGGCGCACACCACTGTACACCACCATGGGGAATCACCAGCAGTGCGGGTTACAATGGCGCACACCACTGTACACCACCATGGGGAATCACCAGCAGTGCGGGATACAATGGCGGACACCACTGTACACCACCATGGGGAATCACCAGCAGTGCGGGGTCTCCTCTGATGGCTTGTCTGCGGACGACCTGATATGGGTTGCTCCCTGTGGACTGCCGGTACTGAGAGGTCACGACAGAACGATCCTGAATGTGGGTGTGTATGATAGAGCCGGAGAGGCACGGAGGATGAGAGAGTAAAAAAAAAAAAAAAAAAAAAAAAAAGAGAGAGAGAGAGAGAGAGAGAGAGAGAGAGAGAGAGTGTTTTAAACTGAGAGGCAGTCTACAATGCTGGTTTCATTTGGTAACTCTGCCGTTAAGCATCGATCAGAAGTAAAAGGAAGGAGAGCAATGGAACCCACTTCCTTCTTGGGGCAAGTTGATCCTTAGGTACA
>CM065734.1:65772788-65781665 GCA_033310375.1 Conus canariensis
TTAGCTGAAACGGCATCGGTCTACACTTTCGAACACACGAGAAAACACCAGCTGTACGTTTTGTTCCACCGTGAAAAAATCAGAACAGCATTTTATACTAGACAGCATATAAAGCTTTAATACCTGCAATAATCATTTCATAAAAATGTATCTATTCCGAGGGTACACCTATAAATTAACCTTATTCTCTGTTTCAAGAATTTGTACGCTGTTCCTGTGTTTCTGTCAAAAGTCTTCACTCAGAGGACAGTCGATGTATCAGTCTTAACCATTGGTACAGCAGTCTGTATGTGTTCAAAAAAGTTCTTAACCTCTTTCATGCCTAATGACTTTTTTGTTCGGTTCATTAATATTGCGTTGTGTTTTCCAGCCGTACCCCTAGCCCTCGGGGCACAAACAGAACAGCTGTGCCGTTATTACTGTTGCGTTGTGTTTTGCAGCCGTACCCCCAGCCCTCGGGGCTCAAACAGAACAGCTGTGCCGTTATTACTGTTGCGTTGTGTTTTGCAGCCGTACCCCTAGCCCTCAGGGCTCAAACAGAACAGCTGTGCCGTTATTACCGTTGCGTTGTGTTTTGCAGCCGTACCCCTTGCCCTCATGGCTCAAACAGAACAGCTGTGCCGTTATTACCGTTGCGTTGTGTTTTGCAGCCGTACCCCTAGCCCTCGGGGCTCAAACAGAACAGCTGTGCCGTTATTACCGTTGCGTTGTGTTTTGCAGCCGTACCCCTAGCCCTCGGGGCTCAAACAGAACAGCTGTGCCGTTAAAGTTTGCTGGTTCGTTGAACGTCCGCTTCTCCTCGCCTGGATCAGAATTCTTCTTAAAGAAGGCACTCTATTGGTACAAACCATCGCACCCATTCTCCTCGTCGTCCTTACACTCTAAGCTTTTCCAATCAACCAAACTGCGCCCGATGCAGCACCGTCCCATATTACCGGAGGCGAGAGAGTGGGCGTGGGGGTGGGTGAAAGGGGGGGGGAGCAAAACTGTCTCAACTCTCCTCGCCAACTGCCTTTCCCCTTTTTGTCTGGACCCAACCTCCCTACAGTCTCTCTCTCACTCTGTCTGTCTCAGTCTCTCTCTGTTTTCTGTCTCTGTCTCTCCCCCTTCCCTCCCTCTCCCTCTATCTCTTTCTCTCTCTCTCTTTCCGCGCTAAGGATTCAAGTGACGCGAACACACTGAAAAAAAAAATGCTGAGCCTACACGAATGAGTGCTCAAATGACTCTTTCTTGAAAAAAAAAAGAATAGGATCATGGACTCAGACCATAAAAGAATTCACATTCTTCCCTTAGGCCACAAACCTTGGCTACATCGAGGGGCCCATGATGCACAAGATTACGACGGCAAACGCCCCCTCTACGTTAATGAAGAGATTCTCAATCGATTTCTGAATGACTCTCCGGAAATCAATGTCCCAGTAAAAGGAATTGACTGGTTCAGCTTATAACCTTCGGGCCACTCGATGGAACTCGCCCTTTGAGTCGGTAAGACAACACCACTTTCTATTAAGCTTCAAAAAATCATTCCGACCAATTTATGTCCTCATGTTTCGCCCCATCCCCGCCCTCCACCTCCCCCTCCTCCCCGCGTGTAGTGACTCTGAACATGGCAAATGTCTGCACTTGAAATAGATAACAGTTGTAGAGGTTTCATTGTATTTGATTTTTTTTTTATATAGTTTAGTTTCTTCGTTCACTTGATTGTTATTTTAAAAGTGTTAAATAAAGGCAGATTTCTTTAGTTCGATATTTTTTTTCTACATTTCATTTTTTTTTAAATCTTTCTTTTTTTAACGCTTATACCTTCCTAAAATCATCATCATCATCATCATCATCATTAGAAAAAAAAAGAAAAAAAAAAGCTAGTGGTGCAAATTGCTTTTGTTTTTTTCCCCGCTTTTTTTTTGTTGGTAGATGAAGAGGACAGTGTGAAGCACCAAAAATGAAGAGCTGGATTTCGGCCTTAGGAAAAAAAGGGGGGGGGGGGGGGGGGGGGGGGGGGAGAAATGAAAAAAAAATCACCGCCTTAGGTGCTCCATAGATCCGATAACTGATGCCACACACACACACACACACACACACACACACACACACACACACACAAATCATCATCATCATCATCATCTTCTTCTTCTTCTCTCTCGCTCTCTTCCTCCTCCCATCTCCCTCCGCCCCTCCCCAATTATTCTCCTTTGCTTTCCTCTGCTACTTAGTCGAGCCATGTCCCTAATGAATAAAATGAAATGAATATCCAGCCATTATATGGCCTCCTTGGACTGAGCAATGAATAATGTAACCTGACTGAATTTGTTATTGATATGATATCCAGCCATTACATGGCCTCCTTGGACTGAGCAATCAATAATGTAACCTGACTGAATTTGTTATTGATATGATATCCAGCCATTACATGGCCTCCTTGGACTGAGCAATGAATAATGTAACCTGACTGAATTTGTTATTGATTTGATATTGTCACACACCCATGTTTGTGAACATACACACCTGCATTCACAAACACAGTATGCTTACTTCGTACACAACACGCAATCACTCCATTCACCCAAAGGAGCACTACCACAATTGAACTGAGTTTTCTATAAAATGCTCCCTTTACTCACAAAGAAAAGGGTTTTAAATCTTTGCATTTCACTGCATTTTCCAACAATTATTTCTTCTCTTCACAAGATAATTCCCCACATAGAAACAATAACACAATATTCAAAGTTTTACCAAAAATCCAACACACTCACACACATGTTACACTATCAGTTCTTATATTAAATAGTATCAATAAAGACAAGTCATCTTGACTTGTCGAGGAGCTTTCTTTCACTTGGCTGTACCACCCCTGGACCACCACAGCCTGGACTCTCACTAGGCTTGTACAGCTCAAGCCTGGACCACCACTGGACCACCACTGGACCACCACTGGACCACCACTGGACCACCACTGGACCACCACTGGACGCTGAGGGATTCTGTAACGAAACCCTAGGTCCAGGGTTAACCTCTAAAATGAATTTTATTTATTCTCTCTTTCTCTTATTATTCATAGCTCCTTTTTAACTCCTTTCACATTCACTCCAAGATCAATATAGAATACTCACATGAGTCTTGTTCCGCCAACCTATTCCTACCTACAGTTGGGGTACAGAGAGAAATCTTTATACAACAATATTTTATTTATTTATTTTTCAATTCTCTTTTCGCGTTCAACGTTCATCTTTCTCTTTTTCCCAAATAGCGCAATATCATCAAATCTGTATAATTATCAAACTTCTGTTATCATTACAATTACACATTTACTGTAATTGCTTTAACCAGTTTACAACCCCAACTGGTACTCACCTTCTAGGGAATAAGCGACAAGCCTACCCTAGTAGACTTCCAGTCTACATCTACACTCAAAACTCGAGTGAACTTGCCACGCCAGGCATATTACACCCACCAAGGGTTAAGCACACCCAAACCAGGGTCGCATCGGACAAACCAGTCCAATAATATAGCACACCCAACCCAGGGTTGCATCGGACAATCCTAGTCCTATGTTAAACCCAAAGAGGGTTACAATCAGACATCCTCCTATGTCTGTGTCCAGAGCTCCTCTGAAGTAACAATAATCTTCCACCCTTCCTCACATTGGGTGAACACACTTCACAATCCACTCAGCGTCCTACTCTTCCGCATCACTGGCGGTTGCACTCCATGAATACAAAAAAGCATCAAACCCGTAGGTTCCATTCCACAATTGCAAAAATTACAAAATCTCTTAATTGATATGAAACTTTTCCATTCACATCACTTTTTCCTCATTCACATGACACCCCCCAACCTCCGATAAAAAAATTTGATTCATCAAATTTTTTCAAAGAAGAGTATAGGAGTTCACAAAAAAAAATACACCATTGACAGTATTCTGAAAAAATACTTTCCCAAAATGACATGAGTACATGCGAACAGAAAAATGTATATTTATAAAAACATTGTTTCCAAAAAAAATTATCCAAAGCCAACATCAACTATCACTACCGCAAGTAATCAATATTGCACACAACAACATTCCATTACTCAAATACAAACATATAAATTCAACTTTCAACAGCAAACTTGAAAACACACACTGCTTATTACTGTCGAGACAAAATGTCAGCAATCACATTGCTGGACCCTGAAATTGGATCAACCCTGAAACTGTATTGCTGGATCGCCAAAGACCACCGTAATAGACGGTTATTCTTTGTTCTTGATGTCTTCAAAAACGTCAGAGGTCTGTGATCCGTCTGCAGGACAAAAAACCTGCCTGTCAAGAAACGCTCAAATTTTGCAAGTGCCCACACAATCGCTAAGCATTCCCGTTCAATAGTAGAATACTTTGACTGTGCATCAGTGAACTTCTTACTTGCAAACTGTACTGGATGCAATAAATCTTGATGTTCTTGCAAAAGAACAGCACCCATTCCTGTTGAACTTGCATCAGTCCGGAGGACAAAATCTTTCTCCAAGTTGGGCAGAAGTAAAACAGGAGAAGAATTCAAAACCTTTTGAACTGCTTCCAAAGCATTCTGACAATCTACAGTCCAATCAATAGATGAATGCTTGGAACCCTTTGTCAACTCAGTTAATGGAGCTGTAAGAGTTGCAAAGTGAGGGACATAACGCCTGTAATAAGATAAGAGTCCAAGAAGTGAACGAACCTGTTTCTTTGAACATGGGGTTTTGATTGCCAAAATCTTTTCCATTTTCTTCTTTTCTGGCTGCATCGAACCCACAGCAATTGTATGCCCCAAAAACTCCAGTTTTTGAAAACCCGCCATGATTTTCGATGGCCTTGCTGTCAAACCAAAAGAACGGAGTCTTTCAAAAACACTTTTCAAACATCTCAGCAGATTACTCCATGTTTTTGAAGCCAGCAAAATATCATCAAAAAAACTTACAGCAGACATTTCATGTAACCTGAGTTGTCTCATCATTCTTGCGAAAGTTGCCGGTGCATTCTGCAAACCAAAAGGCATTCGCAAAAAATGAAAAAGTCCAAATGGTGTTTGAAAAGCTGTTTTTTCTTTATCATCAACACACATCAGTATCTGCCAATAACCTTTCGTGAGATCAATTTTCACAAAATACTTGGCTTGACTCAGTTGACAAAACAAATCCTCCACATCAGGAATTGGTTCAGAATCAAAAACAGTCAATTTATTCAAAGCCCTGTAATCAATACAAAATCTGACTGAACCATCTGGTTTTGAAACCAGCACCACAGGAGCCATATATGGAGAACTTGACTTTTCAATGACCCCAAGATCCAACATGACCTGTACCTCTCTTTCAATAATTTGCTTTTTTGCAAAAGGTAAAGGATACGACTTCATTCGTACAGGAACATCTGTTGTCAACCGTATTCTATGAGGTTCAACACCAACTGCAGATCCTGGTTTGTCTGTAAGTACATCTGTATAATCCTGTAGTAAACACTTTAGTTGAGCCACCTGAGATGGTTTCAAGTCCTCGTTGATCTTGACATCCTCGTATGTTTCACCTTTTAAGGATAATGTAGGCAGTTGAATAACATCATCACCAGTGTCCTGAACTACACCAACAGCAGTTTCATGAATTACAGGCACCTTGTGAAACACAGGTTTGTCAAGACGTTGCAAATGTTCTGTCACACAATCCATTCGTAACAGACATGAAATGTCACATGCCAATGCTGAAATCTTATCAGGGACAGCAACCTTGTTGATCATAACATCAGACCTGTGAAAGTACTTTTTCAACATGTTAACATGGAAAATTTTCTTCACACCATTCATATCAATTCTGTAATTGACATCAGAACATTTTTCAATGACGAATGGTCCTTTCCACATCACATGCATCTTGCTCTTGTCATCTGTCAAAAGCACCAACACATTGTCACCCACAGAAAACACACGCATCTTTGCCCCACGATCAGCATACTTTTTATGCGTAGTTGCACTGTTATAAGCATTTTCTTGGGCAATACGACATGCATCTGCTATACGATTTTGTAAAGTAAAAACATAATCAAAAACATTTTTTTCTTCTTGAGACACATTGTCCCCAGACCATGACTTTGACAGGATGCTAATAGGTCCTTTTGGTGAACGACCAAAAAGCAACTCAAAAGGAGAGAAACCTGTGCTCTCATTTGGCAATTCCCTGTAGGCAAAAAGTATGGCTGGAATGTATCGATCCCAGTCTGATGGTCTTTCCTTAGAAACTTTCTTCAACATCATCTTGAAAGTACCATTAAATCTTTCCACAAGGCCATTCGACTGTGGATGGTATGGAGATGTAGTACATGCAGAAATTGAAAGTAAACGAAATATTTCTTTCATGAGATCTGACACAAACTGAGTACCCAAGTCAGATAATATTTCATCAGGAAGTCCCATTCTGGAAAAAATAGAAAATAATGCTTCTGCCACAGAAATGGTATCAATCTTTTTCAAAGGTACAGCTTCAGGATACCTGGTAGCAACATCCATGACAGTGAGCACATAACGAAAACCAGAATTGGAAACATGAAATGGACCAACCAAATCAATACAAACACGACTGAATGGTTCAGTAATGACTGGCATCCTTTGCAAAGGTGCAAATGGTATACGACCTTTGGGAATTGTTTTCTGACAGACATCACATGATTGACAATATTTTGAAACTTGCACACTAACACCAGGCCAAAAAAATGAAGACAACACACGTTGAAGAGTACGTTTGACTCCACAATGACCCGAAAACATGGAATCATGTGCAGTATGCAAAACAGTATCACGTAAAGACATAGGAACGACAATCTGCTCCACCACCTGTTCATCTTTAGGAAAAAGACGGTATAGAAGATTATTCTTTTTTATGTACATGATATCAGTCACTTTGTCAGGTACCTCAGGAACAACTTTCTGAAACAAATGAGTCAATGTTGTATCTGTCTTTTGTAAATCACTCAAATGTTCAGGAGTCACATCCAATTTTGGGACATATGGAACAACCAGGGGTTTTTGACCTTGCCTTTCTTTTTCCTCTTGTGAACGAGTGCTTACCATAGAAGGCACAAAAGAACCACATTGTCCTCCACAAGACGTGGAAACACCCTTGAGATTTCCAAGAATGAGGTCTGTCACAGGATCATCAATGACACATGCTGTTATTTCACCTGTAAAATAGGGAGTACAAACATAAACACATGCCAAAGGAAATGATTCAATTTTGCCACCAAATGTACGACATTGCTGATGTGTCCCGGTGTATTGTTCTTTTCTGACTAAATCTTTGCGTACACCAGCAGTAGTACACCCAGTATCCCTCAACAGTGTAGCACCAAACCCATTGACAGCACACGATTCAATGTGTAGACCTGTAACATCAGTGTCAGACACTAAAACATGCTGAGTATCTTTAGCAGTTTGCTTGGGATCTGTTGCTAAGCACACATTACCCTGTGCTAGAAAAGGACAGTCTTTCTTCTTGTGAAATATACAGGAACAGTGCCAACAACCATTGTCCGCACCAGATACTGTATTTGGTACTGTACTATGATCAATACCACCACGGTTTGAAAATTGTCCACGGCCACGAATAGCTCTAAACTGACCAGTCCGTCGAGAATTGGTATATCCTCTTGGGTAATGACTTGCATTTGGATTACCCTGTGAAAAAGTTTGTCCAGAATTATTCTCTTGCCAGTTATTATAGGAATGTACATTATTCCTGTTTGTATTCTGTCTTTGAGAAAAACTCTGGCCTCCTCTATGACCATATCTCCTGTTTGGTTGAGAACGACCCGGACCAAACTGGCCTGTTGAAGCAACATTTGCCTCAAACACATCACGGTCAGATTTCCTGGAAAAATACTTTTCCGGATGAGCAGTCCGATACTGATCTGCCAGCTTACAGATATCCTCTGCAGTTTTACAAGATCTCTCTTTTAGAAAAATAGCTAGGTCTTTGGATACGCTTTGTAAAATCTGCTCACGTAACAACAAGTCACGCAAATCAGCATATTCTTTCTGTGTTTGGGACAATTCAACCCAACGATCAAATAAATGACTTGTCCTAATAAGGAAAGCTGCAAATGATTCACCTTTTTCTGGACGAACTGAACGAAATTTTTCTCTAAAGCCTTCATCTGTATATTGAAACTTCTTCAAAAGTTCAGCTTTCAGCTCTTCCCATGTGAGAGAATCACGAACTGCTAAACTATGATACAGAGATAATGCGGTGCCCTTGAATAAGGAAGCAGCATACAATGTCCATTTGTCCTTGCTCCAACCACATGATGAAGCATGGTTTTCAAACCTAAAAAGAAAAGAGTCTATGTCATCACGATTCTCATCAAAAGGGGGTAATTTGGGAATGTAGGAAGTCTTACCTGCACCCTGAACAGGAACAGCATCAGTTTGAGAAACATTTACATTTGCAGATTGTTGAACAGCCTGTTGCTTTAACTGAAGTTCCACTCGTTTTTGTTCAAGTTCCAATCTTCTCATTTCAAGTTCATGCGCCCTGATTTTTTCCTCTATCTGTGCTTGTCTATCCTTCTCTTCTTTCTCTAACTGTGCTTCTGCTTGCCTAATCTTATCTTCTTTCTCTGTCTCTTTCTTCTCCTCTCTTTCTTTCGCTCTGAGCGCACGCTCTTCACACTGATCAATGTAAGCCATTAAAGCATCACCAGACAACTGTAATTTCTGTCCCTGGGACAAAAATCGGTTGAAACGAACCGTTTCCTCATCCTCCTTCACAAATAAGGATTGGAATTCCTCTATTTGTTGATCATCTACTGTATCAGTCATGTTGTATGAGAGTGTAGATCACGCTTAAAGAAATCCCACAGCGTGCAAATGGGGTAGA
>CM065734.1:65781765-65826765 GCA_033310375.1 Conus canariensis
AAAAATTTTTTAAAAAATGTCCTTTACTCCTCTGAAACAATACTGTTGAGTCTGCTACCTCCAAATAAAAACTGTCCCTGCCTGCTTCCTTTCCTTAAATACAACACTGTCCATGTTCTACTTTCTCTACCCCCAACACTGCCAGACTGCTCTTCTCCTACAATACAACACTGTCTGTGCTCCTTCCCCTAAAATACAACACTGTCCATGTTGTCCTTTTCAATACAACACTGTCCATGTTCTACCTTCTTCAATACAAACTGCCCCTTTTTTCTACCTTCTCCCAATACAAACTGCCCCTGTTTTTTTCCCTTCTCCTTCAATACAAAATTTTTTTTACCCCCAATTTAAAAAAACACTGCCCCTGTCTGTACCTTCTCCTTAAATAAAAAACACTGCCCCATGTTTTCTCCTTCTCCTTCAATCCCTGTCCATGTCTGCTACCTTCCCCTTAAATAAAACACTGTCCCTGTTGCTCCTTCTCCTTCAATACAACACTGCCCATGTCTGTACTTCTCCTTCAATAAAAACCAAAAGTCCATGTCTGCTACCTTTCCCTTCAATCAACATGTCCTGTCTGCTTTTTTTCCCCTTTAAATACAACACTGCCATGTCTTCTCCCTTCTCCTTCAATACACACTGTCATGTCTTCTCCTTTCTCCTTCAATAAAAACATGTCATGTCTGCTACCTTCTCCTTCAATACAACACTGCCCTGTTTTTACCTTCCCTTCAAAAAAACATGCCCCTGTCTGCTACCTTCTCCTTCATACAACATGTCCATGTTTTTACCTTTTCCTTCAAACAACACTGTCCATGCTTCTACCTTCTCCTTCAATACAACACTGTCCCTGTTGTACCTTCCCCTTCATACAACATTCATGTTTTCTACCTTCTCCTTCAATAAAACACTGTCCATGTCTTCTCCTTCCCCTTAAATAAACACTGCCCTGTTTTCTACCTTCTCCTTAAATACAACAGTCTATGTCTGCTCCCTTCTCCTTAAAATAAAACTGCCCCTGTCTGCTACCTTCTCCTTCAATACAACACTGTCCATATTTCTCCCTTCCCCTTAAAATACAAAAACTGTCATGTCTTCTACCTTCTCCTTCAAAAAACATGTCCATGTCTTTACCTTCCCTTTCAATAACAACACTCCCCTGTCTGTACTTTCTCCTTCAATACAAACTGTCATGTTTTTCCTTCCCCTTCAATAAACATGTCCCTTCTGCTTTTTCTCCTTTCCCCAAAATACCACTGTCCCTGTTGCTACCTTCCCCTTCAATACAACATCCCCCTGTCTGTACCTTCTCCTTCAATAAAACCCTTTTCCCTGTCTGTTGGTTCCTTCAACACAACAGTGTCTCTGTCTGGTGCTTCCCCCTTCTTCAAAAAACACTGTCTCTTTCTGCTACTCCTCCTCTAATAAACACAGTCCCCGTCTGCTATTTTCTTCAATACAACACTGTCCATGTCTGCTACCTTCTCCTACATTACAACACTGTCCCTGTCTGCTGACATTCCTTCAATAAAACACTGTCTGTGTCTGGTACTTCCTTCTCCTTCAAAAAAACACTGTCTCCTTCTGCTACCTCCTCCTCTAATAAAACACAGTGCCTGTTGCTACCTCCTCCTCTAATAAAACACAGTGCCTGTCCGCTGTCTCTTCCTCTAGTAGAACATTGTTTCTGTTTGCGACCTCCTCTCCCACAAAACGCTGTGTCTGTCTTAACCTCTAGATGATCTGACATACATTATAGATGAAGCTTTCAGATATTGTAAATGAATACATAAACAATCGGGGACAAGAGGCTTTAAGCACTTCAAACAGAAAGATTCATCTCTTCGTTATTCAATGCAGGCTGGGTAAGATGGTAGCAGTACGATGTGTGATATGGGAAACCTTCCATATTCGTGGCAACTGTCCTGTTTAATTATCACTGACACCACATCATACCTCAGGCAAAATTAGCACGAGGCGTAAAAGCATATAATCCGAGGTGTACTGCATTGACAAAGAAAAGAAGAAGAGGTTAAGGAGAAAAGAATCTAAACGCTCAATGTTTCTTTGAACGTCTTTTTATTTCATCCACCGGCCATTGACCGTCTTCTGAATGTCCAAACTCCATGCACGCTTATTCACTGAAACTGGAAGATACCCTCTGTACATTCAAATATTTACAAGATCTGCTAAAGTTAAAACTAACCAAAATGAAAACAAATCGTATACCAAAGAAAACATACAAAATGGCCTATGCTCTTCATTACAGCGATAAAAGAATTGGGAACCAATGTATGCAGTCTTTTGCACGTGGCGGAGTCGGCTATATCTGGAATAATCAAGGCGTGGAAAATGTCATATTTTTTGTTTTTGTCTGAGACTGATTGTCTCGTATGACATTGTATTCTGCACTTATGTCAGAAAGGAAGAGAGAAGTTCTAATCCTCGTTCAGGAATTGTCTGATGTCCCCAGATTTTCATATGTTGTCAGAAATCCTGTCCTAAGTGATCTTTTGACAAGAACCCTCCTTGGACTAATTTAGTTGAAACGGCATCGGTCTACACTTTCGAACACACGAGAAAACACCAGCTGTACGTTTTGTTCCACCGTGAAAAATCAGAACAGCATTTTATACTAGACAGCATATAAAGCTTTAATACCTGCAATAATCATTTCATAAAAATGTATCTATTCCGAGGGTACACCTATAAATTAACCTTATTCTCTGTTTCAAGAATTTGTACGCTGTTCCTGTGTTTCTGTCAAAAGTCTTCACTCAGAGGACAGTCGATGTATCAGTCTTAACCATTGGTACAGCAGTCTGTATGTGTTCAAAAAAGTTCTTAACCTCTTTCATGCCTAATGACTTTTTGTTCGGTTCATTAATATTGCGTTGTGTTTTCCAGCCGTACCCCTAGCCCTCAGGGCACAAACAGAACAGCTGTGCCGTTATTACCGTTGCGTTGTGTTTTGCAGCCGTACCCCTAGCCCTCATGGCTCAAACAGAACAGCTGTGCCGTTATTACCGTTGCGTTGTGTTTTGCAGCCGTACCCCTAGCCCTCGGGGCTCAAACAGAACAGCTGTGCCGTTATTACCGTTGCGTTGTGTTTTGCAGCCGTACCCCTAGCCCTCGGGGCTCAAACAGAACAGCTGTGCCGTTATTACCGTTGCGTTGTGTTTTGCAGCCGTACCCCTAGCCCTCGGGGCTCAAACAGAACAGCTGTGCCGTTATTACCGTTGCGTTGTGTTTTGCAGCCGTACCCCTAGCCCTCGGGGCTCAAACAGAACAGCTGTGCCGTTAAAGTTTGCTGGTTCGTTGAACGTCCGCTTCTCCTCGCCTGGATCAGAATTCTTCTTAAAGAAGGCACTCTATTGGTACAAACCATCGCACCCATTCTCTTTGTCGTCCTTACACTCTAAGCTTTTCCAATCAACCAAACTGCGCCCGATGCAGCACCGTCCCATATTACCGGAGGCGCGAGGGGGGCGTGGGGGTGGGTGAAAGGGGGGGGGGGGAGCAAAACTGTCTCAACTCTCCTCGCCAACTGCCTTTCCCCTTTTTGTCTGGACCCAACCTCCCTACAGTCTCTCTCTCACTCTGTCTGTCTCAGTCTCTCTCTGTTTTCTGTCTCTGTCTCTCCCCCTTCCCTCCCTCTCCCTCTATCTCTTTCTCTCTCTCTCTTTCCGCGCTAAGGATTCAAGTGACGCGAACACACTGAAAAAAAAATGCTGAGCCTACACGAATGAGTGCTCAAATGACTCTTTCTTGAAAAAAAAATAATAGGATCATGGACTCAGACCATAAAAGAATTCACATTCTTCCCTTAGGCCACAAACCTTGGCTACATCGAGGGGCCCATGATGCACAAGATTACGACGGCAAACGCCCCCTCTACGTTAATGAGAGATTCTCAATCGATTTCTGAATGACTCTCCGGAAATCAATGTCCCAGTAAAAGGAATTGACTGGTTCAGCTTATAACCTTCGGGCCACTCGATGGAACTCGCCCTTTGAGTCGGTAAGACAACACCACTTTTTATTAAGCTTCAAAAAATCATTCCGACCAATTTATGTCCTCATGTTTCGCCCCATCCCCGCCCTCCACCTCCCCCTCCTCCCCGCGTGTAGTGACTCTGAACATGGCAAATGTTGTCTGCACTTGAAATAGATAACAGTTGTAGAGGTTTCATTGTATTTGATTTTTTTTTTATAGTTTAGTTTCTTCGTTCACTTGATTGTTATTTTAAAAGTGTTAAATAAAGGCAGATTTCTTTAGTTCGATATTTGTTTTTACTACATTTCATTTTTTTTTTAATCTTTCTTTTTTAACGCTTATACCTTCCTAAATCATCATCATCATCATCATCATCATTAGAAAAAAAAGAAAAAAAAAAGCTAGTGGTGCAAATTGCTTTTGTTTTTTTCCCCGCTTTTTTTTTTTTTTGGTAGATGAAGAGGACAGTGTGAAGCACCAAAAATGAAGAGCTGGATTTCGGCCTTAGGAAAAAAAGGGGGGGGGGGGGGGGGGGGGGGGGGAATGAAAAAAAAATCACCGCCTTAGGTGCTCCATAGATCCGATAACTGATGCCACACACACACACACACACACACACACAACACACACACACCACCACACACACACACACAAATCATCATCATCATCATCATCTTTTCTTCTTCTCTCTCGCTCTCTTCCTCCTCCCATCTCCCTCCGCCCCTCCCCCATTATTCTCCTTTGCTTTGCTCTGCTACTTAGTCGAGCCATGTCCCTAATGAATAAAATGAAATGAATATCCAGCCATTATATGGCCTCCTTGGACTGAGCAATGAATAATGTAACCTGACTGAATTTGTTATTGATATGATATCCAGCCATTACATGGCCTCCTTGGACTGAGCAATGAATAATGTAACCTGACTGAATTTGTTATTGATTTGATATCCAGCCATTACATGGCCTCCTTGGACTGAGCAATGAATAATGTAACCTGACTGAATTTGTTATTGATTTGATATCCAGCCATTACATGGCCTCCTTGGACTGAGCAATGAATAATGTAACCTGACTGAATCTGCTATTGATTTGCTTTCTTTTCCCCCACATTTGTAAATGTGTTGGCGACTGTTTGGCCATTCAGCCTGTTTCATATCTTTATCCATTATTTACATTGTCAAAAGATGCGTTATATGCCTCACTCTTTCCCTCCGTCCCCCGGTCCCTCCCCCTCCATCTCCCCCCTCTCTCTGTTTGCATGTGTGTGTCTATGTGCATGTGTGCGTGTGTGCGTGCGCGCGCGCGCGCGCGCGTGTGTGTGTATGTGTGTGCGTGCGTTCCTGTGCGCACGTGTGTGTGTTCGAGGGTTGCGCGTGCACGTTCACGTGTGTGTGTTTCACGAGTGCGTACCTGGTTGTGTGTTGTGTGTGTGTGTGTGTGTGTGTGTGTGTGTGTGTGTGTGTGTGTGTGTGTGTGTGTGTGCGCGCGCGCGCGTGTGTTCGACGGTAGCGCGTGCACGTTCACGTTTGTGTATTTCACGAGTGCGTAACTGCTTGCGAGTGCGCGCGCGGTGTGTGTGTGCTTGCGTGCCTGAGTGCGTGTGTGTGTGTGTGTGTGTGTGTGTGTGTGTGTGTGTGTGTCTGTGTGTGTGTGTGTGTGTGTGTGTGTGTGTGTCTGTGTGTCTGTGTGAGTGCATGAGTGCGTGCGTGCGTGCCGGCGCGCGCGCGCGTGTGTGTATATGTGTGTGCGTGTACTTGAGTGCGTGAGTGCGTGCGCGCGCGCACCCGCGCATATGTATGTGTATGCACGTAACTGGATCTGATTCCAAAACGTTCGTCACATAGAAGTTTTGAAGGGGAAGGTTTGCTTTGGGAAGTTTGTGCATTCTCTGCTTTCAGCTCCCTTTAACCACTCTGTTCAATGTGACTCTGTTCAGTGTGACTCTGTTCATGTGACTTGTTTTTCAGCTCCCTTTAAAACACTCTGTTCAATGTGACTTGTTTTTCAGCTCCCTTTAAAACACTCTGTTCAATGTGACTTGTTTTTCAGCTCCCTTTAAAACACTCTGTTCAATGTGACTTGTTTTTCAGCTCCCTTTAAAACACTCTGTTCAATATGACTCTGTTCAATGTGACTCTGTTCACTGTGACTCTGTTCAATGTGACTTGTTTTTCAGCTCCCTTTAAAACACTCTGTTCAATATGACTCTGTTCAATGTGACTCTGTTCACTGTGACTCTGTTCAATGTGACTTGTTTTTCAGCTCCCTTTAAAACACTCTGTTCAATGTGACTTGTTTTTCAGCTCCCTTTAACACACTCTGTTCAATATGACTCTGTTCAATGTGACTGTTAAATGTGACTCTGTTCAATGTGACTTGTTTTTTCCCTTCAATGTGACTCTGTTCAATGTGACTATGTTCAATGTGACTCCGTTCAAACGTGACTCTGTTCAATGTGACTTGTTTTCCCTTCAATGTGACTGTTCAGTGTGACTCTGTTCAATGTGACTCTGTTCACTGTGACTCTGTTCAATGTGACTATGTTCAATGTGACTGTTCACTGTGACTCTGTTCAATGTGACTCTGTTCACTGTGACTCCGTTCAACGTGACTCTGTTCAATGTGACTTGTTTTTTCCCTTCAATGTGACTGTTCAGTGTGACTCTGTTCACTGTGACTCTGTTCAATGTGACTCTGTTCAGTGTGACTCTGTTCACTGTGACTCTGTTCAACGTGACTTGTTTTTCCCTTCAATGTGACTGTTCAACGTGACTCTGTTCAACGTGACTCTGTTCAATGTGACTTGTTTTTCCTTCAATGTGACTGTTCAATGTGACTCTGTTCAATGTGACTCTGTTCACTGTGACTCTGTTCAATGTGACTTGTTTTTCCCTTCAATGTGACTGTTTCAACGTGACTCTGTTCAACGTGACTTGTTTTTCCCTTTCACACATCGTGTCCCTTTCTGTGTCAGCGGTCTGTTTTCTTGGAATCCATCAACATCACGACAGCTGAACGTGTGTTGAAATGCAAAACAGTGTTTCAGTGACCCCATCCTGTCTGTTTGAGGTCCCGGAAAACCTGACATCACATGCTGACGATGCTTGGCTTGAAAATCCGTCAGTCGCTCCAGTTTTTAGGCTACACCAGACACACGTGTGAGGAATAACAACAACAACAAGAAAAAGAAAAAGAAAAAGAAAAAAACCATCAACAGCTTGGAAAGACGATCACCTAAGTGCGGATTATGGATGGTGAGGAGGGAAGGGAGTATTGGGAACGAGGAGAGGGGACGGGGGGGGGGGGGGGGGGGGGGGAGGGGACAGGAATTCCAAATTCTCCCTTCATCCTTAATCCCATTTTGAATTTGATGAAAAAAAAATCGAAAGTCGCTTAACAGGCGTATTCCAAGAAAAGGTAAAAAAACATTGACTGTCATCGAAACGCGTGATTAGGAAATAAATCTTGCGGACAATGTGCACCTCTCTCCATTCTCCCACTTCTGCTGCTACTCGAAAAGGTTTTTGGCAAGTGTTCTTTACATGCTGAGATCCCTTCCCCCTACCCCCGCCCCCCTATCCCCCCCCCCAATTTTTCCTTCCTTTCCCAAATCACTTTGGAGAGATCTTTTTGTAAAAACTGGCAAATCTTACCCCTACCAACTCAATTACTTTCTGGCGGGTGTTGTTTATTTGCTCAACAAGAAGACGTTCTGTTTGGCGAACTCTTATCAGAGAGAAGCGTTTAACGATCTGATATCTGAGAGAAATATCATGCAGAACTCATGTAATGAGAAGAATGATTGTAAACTCATATCAGAAAGAAGCGTTTAACGATGTCATGCAGAACTCATGTCATGAGAAGAATGATTGTAAACTCACATCAGAAAGAAGACAGCTCTGATAAGACCCATCGTGATCGCTTAGGCTATAAAAATACGAAACAACTGACTCATATCAGAAAGAAATATGCCACCAACAGATGTTAAAAAGAACTATTTGACGAACTCATATTAGAGATAAATGTTTGCTGAATACATATTGGAAAGAAGTCTTTGATAAACTCATATCAAAGAGACTGTTTGTTGAACTCGTGTCTTAGGTATTTGACGCACTCATATCAGAGCGAAAGACGTGTTTGACCAATTCATAGGGAAGAAATGTTTGAAGAAGAAACAAGAATTTGACGAACTCATCTGACAGAGAAGTATTTGAAGAATTATCAGCAGTGAAAAGTGTTTAAAGAATTCATATCAGAGACATGTATCAGGCGTACCCATACAAGAGGAAGGTATTTGGTGAAGAACTCATATTAGAGAGTGTTTGATGAATTGATTTCAGAGAGAAGTGTTTGAGAAACTCATTTCAGAGAAAAGTGATGGACGAAATCATGTACAAGAAGTGTTTCACTGATTCATCTCAGTAAAAAGTGTAAGATGAACTCAAGTCAGAAAGAAGTGTAAGACGAACTCGTATAAAAATAAGTACTAAACGTGCTCATATGAGAATGTTTGACAAACTCCTGACTGAGACTTTCAGACGAACATACATAATACAAAATGACGCTTTGAAACTGGAGAGTTTTTGACGAATTCTTATCAGAGACACAGTTCCGCAATCTCCCATCAGAGAAATGTTTGACGAGCTAAAGAAGGAATTTTACGAATTCATAACAGAAAGAAGTTTCTGACGAATTCATATGGACGAAAAAAAAATCGGTAACTCCTACCCCCACTGATTTAACGATTTTCTGGTGCGTGGGCGCTGGCAGTTTTACTTAACTCATACCGCTCTACCCCCAACCCCAGGGAAATAAAGATTAAAGGCATTTTCAGAAAGCCATATGGGTAAATGATAACATATCAGCAAGATATTGCGTGGAAATGAGCGCCGAACGAACCACATTGATGGCCAGCCACAACTCTTTCATCACCGCTGACATCACTGTACAGAACCAAAAGGAATAACAATTGTTTAACATTACTTTTACCTGGCATCCGTTATCAGCTATCAGGGATCCAAACCATCAACCCGCTCGTTGGCAGCAAAGACAACATGTGCACTGTCCAGACTAAATGTATGGACGGACGAGAACATTTCCATGACAGATAAGATGAGGGTCATGCGTGCATCGGCAAATTTCATTTTGCGGTAGGCACGCAAGAGCAGGACCCTCACAGCCAATCTACACAAAATGAGGCGTTACTGTAAAACCTCCAAGCTGTGGACATGAGGTGTTACTGTAAAACCTCCAAGCTGTGGACATGATGTGTTACTGTAAAACCTCCAAGCTGTGGACACGAGGTGTTACTGTAAAACCTCCAAGCTGTGGACATGAGGTGTTACTGTAAAACCTCCAAGCTGTGGACATGAGGTGTTACTGTAAAACCTCCAAGCTGTGGACATGAGGTGTTACTGTAAACTCCAAGCTGTGGACATGAGGTGTTACTGTAAAACCTCCAAGCTGTGGACATGAGGTGTTACTGTAAAACCTCCAAGCTGTGGACATGAGGTGTTACTGTAAAACCTCCAAGCTGTGGACATGAGGTGTTACTGTAAGATTCTAAACATTAGGGATACCGATCATTTCACTCATCAACAATGTTGTCTTTTTTCTTAACATTAGGGATGCCGATCTTATCACTAATCAACAAGGTGGTCTGGTCTATATTCTAAACATTAGGGATATCGATCATATCACTTATCTACAAAGTTGTCTATATTCTAAACATTAGGGATACCAATCATATCATTGATCAACAAGGTTGTCTACATTCTAAACATTAGGGATACCGATTTTATCACTAATCAACAAGGTGGTCTATATTCTTAACACTAGGGATACTGATCTTATCACTAATCAACAAGGTTGTCTAACCACAAGGCAATACATAGGACTATACGAAGACATGGTAGAATGGACAGCGAAAAGATGTGCAGGGAAGCAGCCCTGGGCACACAGCTGTCAGAACTGGAGGAACCTGGCCAACTGTTCTTAGCGAGGTGCCCCACAACCAGCCCTGGGCAAACAACTATCAGACCTGGAGGAACCTGGTGAAATGTTCTTTAGCGAGGTGTCCCACAGAGCTAAGGGAGAAGAGAAGAAAAGAAGAGTATGGGCCAATGATTAGTGCAGAATGGACAGCCAGCCTCCATCCAGTCTGGGCAATGTTGACAGTCTCTTTATTTTTTATAGACCAGATTATGACAGAATGGCGTCATAAATTGCACACAGAGAAAATAAAGTTATGAACTTTCTGGAACAAAAAGAGGAATGGGTGAAAAATGCAAAAAGAAAAAGGGGACGGCAGTAAAAAGATGAAAAATAATTTAGTCTGAGAACATGAAAGACAAGGTGATACTTTATGCACAGAACTTTCAGATGGTCGTGATGAAATTAATTCTGAAAGGTCATCCACCACCCACCCCCCTCCTCCTACACACACCACCACCACCATCTCCTCATCGTGTCCAGGGGGTGGGAGGAAGTAGACTGGAGAAATGATGACATTGACAACGGATTTATGATATGACCACACCACCTCTCAGTCCCTAGTTGGTCATCCTCATCATCGTCATTGTTCTATGACCCCACCATCTCTCAGTCCCTGGTTGTTCATCCGCCTCATCGTCATTGTTCTATGACCACCCTAGCTCTTCTCTTTTTCTTTAAACCAAATGGTTTGTATCTGCATTTTTATTTGTTGTTACAATGCTTTTCTGGATTTTGTTTTCTTGGCAATTTGTTTGCGACTTATTTTGAAGGTATTGTACAACTTTATGCTTATTTGTGCTTAAATTGTAAGCAGTTAAAAAATTGATGGTTCGACCAGCCGCCGTGGCGAAGTGGTTAGCGTCGCGGACTCCCGGCTGGGAGGTCGTGGGTTCGAATCCCATCAGAGTCATGTGGGTTTTTTCTGCCCCGACCGGCTCCTACCCAGAGTTGAGTTTGCTGCGGACTCAGTTGGGAAGACTGGGACCACACAGTCGAGTTTCATCCACTTAATGGATGCGTTTCTGAGAGTGTTGCTCTAATTTCATGACCAACACTGCAGGTGCCTGTATCTCTCGGGCCTGGTTGACGCCAGGATATATTATGAAAGGAAGCGTAGAGTACAGCCCTGTCATGTAGTCTCAGACCGAAATGGAAATCCGTAGCATCATCTTAATCATCCTCATTCTCATTGATCAGCATTAAAAAAAAATGTCTCAAATTCTGTGGCCCTTCATGCCCTGCTCTCATGGTGACCTCAGTTTCGATGTCCTCTCCACGTCTGTGGCCTTGGTTTGGTTCCGTCGGGGTCACCGGTATCGGCGAGCCCATGGGGGCTGTCGTTGGATGGACGTGGTGGCGCCCTCCGGAGGGAGAGCTCACTCACGCCGGCTCCGCGACTAAGCAATTATTGTCGTCAGTAGGGGGCTTAGTAGGTGGTGTCCTGCGTATGTTAGATCAGAACAGGCGCCACTGAACACCACCGAAGTGACTCGGCGGCAGTGCAGTGTCTCCTCCGGTGGGTCGCCTCTTGACGACTTGACATTGACTGCTCCCTGTGGATTGCTGGTGCCGGGGCTGCGGCGGGGCCGGCCGGGCTATGGCTGTGGACGGGGTGTCGGAATGAGCGGCGTGGGTGCACTGCCTCGAGGTGGCGCAGAGGTTGGGACAGCAAAAAAAAAAAAAAAAAAAAAAAAAAAAAAAAAAAAAAAAAAAAAAATTGATGGTTCTACAGAGGTTTGAACACGCGGTCTTTCGATCGTCGGTAGAAAATGCTAACCTATAAGCCACCGTGGTGTCTTAAAAACGAGATCGGTTTAATAAAAATATATGAAGTCTTGATCTGATTAAGAGAATAAGAAGAATATTAAATTGTTCCTATTTGACGTTCGTGAAGAAGATGTTATTGCCAATCTCCGAAATATGCCAGATTCGATTTGCATAAACTAATCAAAGCGGAAGGAATGTTTATTGTCTGTGAATGTTGATTGTTATTGGAGAGAGCGAGTGTGTGTGTGTGTGTGTGTGTGTGTGTGTGTGTGTGTGTGTGTGTGTGTGTGTGTGTGTGTGTTTGTTTTGTCTGTGTGTTTGTGTGTGTCTCTGCGTGTGTGTAAGAGAGAGAGAGAGAGAGGAGAGAGAGAGAGAGAGAGAGAGAGAGAGAGAGAGAGAGAGAGAGAGAGAGAGAGAGAGAGAATGCTTCACTGGGTTTGACCAGAAATACGATCTATCCTTTTTCTCCGTTTTTACATCCTTGTCTTTCTGCCTTCTCTTCTTCTGTTTCTCAGTTTCACTGTCTGTCTGTCTGTCTCTTTCTCAGTTTCACTGTCTGTCTGTCTGTCTCTCTGTCCGTTACTGTCTCTCCTCATCTTATGTTCCTTTTCATTAGATTGTATTGAATTACCTTTTTGTCTAACTATGCCAGTGATGATTTGTGTTATGGTGGGCACAAGAGTATGTTTGTTACGTTTTTGCTGTAGATTGCAAAACACAAAAACATCAACAAAAATAAAGACATTGACGAGAACTGAACGATTGAATATTGAAAGTTTGTCTGAATGACACTGGCAAGGATCGAGCAGCGTCAGCAGGCAGCTCTTCAGTCGGCTCCATCTAGCTGGATCGCCCGTTTTCTGAGCTAGAACGTGGATTGTATAGCGCTTCAAACTTGCTCTCCAACACCGAATAGGCAGGTCTAGTTGCAAAGTGAGACGACTGCAGGCGGAAATCTAAACAAATCTTAAATAAATGTTAGCGAACCGCCCAGAGAAAGGTGGACAAACGAGTCACAAGACAAAACACGACGCGTTTCGACCTCTTAGGTCTTCTTCAGGCAAGCTACAAACAATTAGGACAACGAAAATTCACTTAGCTTTGATCGCTTCAGAGTTCAGCGCAAGGAAGGAGTTGAATGAGAACGAGGCTGAGCAAAGAGTTCAACAGCTTCGTTCTCATTCAACAATACTTCCCAGATCGCTGGCAGTGGGAGAATGTTTGTTTGTTTTTGATGTTTGTTCTTGGGGACGTCCAAAAGACAAATTTTTGTCGAAAATCCACCCGTCATGTAATTTCCTGGGTTCGTCAAAATGGATTCAAATCAATGAATATGATATGAGGTCATAAAAAAAAGAAAATGCAAGTAGAATGAATACGAGCTATATAGCGTAAAAGATGGAGGAGTGTAACACTGACAATTGCCATTTATAAGAAAAGGCAAGATGACAATGGCAAATGCCAGAGGATATTTGTAAACAACATGGATTCCATTCCAAAACCAAAAACTGAAACAAAGCAACAATCAACCAACTAAGGAATTCCTGAGTTTCAATTCATTTTTCTTAAAACGTTTTCTACACTCTTTTGGTACCATCAAATTCACGTCACATAGCCCATCTCCTTCCTCCCCATCCCCCACCCAAACACACCTTTCCATTTCCTATAGGCATTAACAGTCAGTATTGTTGTGGTGAACAGACCATGATGGTGGGGTAAAAGTGGAGAGGGAGGAGGTGCCAGAAGGGAGCAGTTCCGTGTTATCTCCCCTGGGGCGTGAGGACGGAATAAAACAGATGCCAAAACAGGCTGCCGTCCACGGGAGACACAGGATTAGACAGCTGTGTCTGCTTCTGTACAGATGTGAGGGCACACTCCCACACACGCTGACACACAACTACTAGTGCACACACACACACAACACACACACACACACACACACACACACACACACACACACACACACACACACACACACACACACACACACTACGTGCACGAACGCAAAGTCCACCGTCACGTTGTCACCTAGGTCACTAGAAGAGAGGGAGGCAGACAGCAGAACATCAGGGGATACAGTCCAGACGACGGACAAAGCAGAGAGCGGATTACCCCCTTGGGCTGACAGGACACCACTTAGTGTCCACTTCATTAAGTCACCTACATCTGTACCTCCCCCCCTGTCCCTTATTCCCCGTCCTCCCACAATTCCCTTACTCTACCCTTGCATGACTTTTGCATACAAGACATGGTGGACACTACTGGACCAGATGAATGAATCAGGGAAACCTGAATCAGGGTATCTTCTATTCTCAATAAAAGCTAAGCAAGCTTTAGAAGACTCGAATGAAAGCTAATGTAAACTAAACATACCAAATAAGTTGGCAATGCTCACTTCGACAAATTACATACTAAATGATCTAAGCTGACCTGACTTGCTTAACAATTATGCGATGCTTTTGTTGAATTTCTTTAAGGGATATTGTAATTTCTTTTATAGTATGCATGTATACATAGAACAATGTGTGTGTCCACATTGCTTTGCCAGGTGGAAGGGACGAAGATTTTGCTACAACCAGTTCTGGGGATTGATGGAGAATCAGTGAGACTGCCCATGTACATCTCCTCAAAGTGTATTCGAACATAGTTCGGTTGAGACCAGTGATGAAGAACGCGTGACAAGCATGCAGTAAGTGCACACACAAGAAACAACACACCGCTGTATGGTGCAGTGGTTTGCATTGCAGGCTTATGGGTTGGGAGATTATCAGTTTGATTCCCATCAGAGCATTTCTTGGTAGGATTCTTTTTGTTGTTGTCTCAGCTGGCTCCTACGACTCGGCTGAGTGTGCATCAGGCAGAAATAGGAAGACTGGAAACACAAACAGCAAAGGAGGTACGGGGATCTTTTCTTGGAGTGGCAGGAGGGCATTGTGCCCAAATGTGCCATTTGTGCCCACCCGATGGGGTGTGGAGGAGGGGATAAAAGGAAGTGTATTTTCAGAAATATCTGACCCCCCCTCCCCTTCCCCAGTTAAACATGACTGTACAAACTGTGAACAACGAACAGCTGACTGACTCCAACAGTTGGTAGTACGATTTACAGCGCATATTATGCACGAAACAGTTATGTCTCCTCCGTACTTTCAACATGTACTTGTTGAGAGACAACAGCAGCAGTGTGTTAAATGATGATTCAATGTAACATTGTGGAACAGCCACTGCCTTTTGGCTAAGTATGAAGTGACATTGGCTAGAACCACCCCATACATAACTGTCAGTTCCAGGTTGACGCAAACAACACCACTATCACAACACCAGCACCAACACCAAACATGAGACATATATCTGCATGCTCATTTCTGTTATATCCACATTCAGGTTCAGATGAAAAATGAAAGAGTCTGCAGCATTACTGAACACAGGCACATAGAAATGAATACATGAAATAAGACATGGAGTAACGCTGATTTACTGCACAATACAAAACAATAAGACATGGAGTAACGCTGATTTACTGCACAATACAATACAATAAGACACGGAGTAACTCCGATTTACTGCACAATACAATACAGTAAGACATGGAGTAACGCTGATTACTGCACAATACAATACAATAAGACACGAGACGTGATTACGCACAATACAATACAGTAGACACGGAGTGACGCTGATTTACTGCACAATACAATGCAGTAAGACACGGAGTGACGCTGATTTACTGCACAATACAATACATAAGACACGGAGTGACGCTGATTTACTGCACAATACAATACAATAAGACACGGAGTGACACTGATTTACTGCACAATACAATACAATAAGACACGGAGTGACGCTGATTTACTGCACAATACAAAAGAGACAAATGGCTGTTTGACAGGTGCGTCTTCTGCAGACATTCCAAACCACTGACATCCGAAATGCAAAGACATTCCCCAGATCTTAGTCAGCATAAGTTGTAGGTTTGGTTTTAATGTAGGCGCCACATCAGCCCTTTTTACCTGCCCCCCCCCCCCCCCCCCGCCCCAGGTATAAAACAGGTTTGCAGCGTGTCAAAATGTCTGACAAAAACGATATCTCTGTTGGATGTATCAAAAACATCTCTGTGGGATGTCTCAAAAACAACATTTCTGTCGGATGTCGCAAAAACATCTCTGTGGGATGTCTCAAAAAATCTCTGTCGAATGTCTCAAACGTAAAACCACAAAATGTAGTGCTGCCCAAGATGGGAAAATATGTAACAGCATCCAAATATCCTACAGCATAAAACAGAAAACCCGTCCAATAATCATGTCAAAATGTTCAACAACACAACAAATCTCTCGCCATTCTGTCAACCGGTCCAACATCAAAAGAACTATCCGTTGAATGTTTCCGAACGGTCAAAGCAAAGTCTGTAAACATGTCAAACGGCAACAGAAACATTATTCCAATGTGTCATGTCCAACGACAAAAGAGACATCTACCCAGTGAGATAAAACGTTTAACAATGCAGCACAAAGATAACGAAGCTAAAACAGCATATGTCACACGAAGCTGCAAGACACATACAGGATTGAAGGGCTCTGTTCAAGTTGACACCAAAAGCAAAACAGACCCCCCTCCCTAAAGAAAAACTACAACGCACACACACAAGTAAGTGCTCGCGCGCACCGCGCGCGCGCGCGCGCGCACACACACACACACACACACACACACACACACACACACACACACACACACACACACACACACACACACACACACCCTGAAACTAGATTTAGTTCCCATGGTGGGACTTTTCACGGCACGAACTTACACGAACATAAGTTAACTCCTTTGTTTATTGTTTATAACTTATTTTTCCCTGCCATACCAACGATTTCTATTACTTCAAGAGCGTAAACGTAAGTGCTGTACACTTCAGATAATTACAGCTTTTGCGAAAATATCACACCTTCTGAGTTCTACGATAGGCAACAATAACAGTTAGCCGGAGGAGAAAGTGAAGACGAAAGAAGAGAGCTCATCATTACAATCACGAAAGAATGGACCAGAAAGTCGATTCCAGTCAGATCTAAAAAGCATTTCTAACGAGCAAGTAGGTGAACTCTTTCTCCCATAATGAAATAACTACACGCCCATACTTGCAAACGAATGCACAATACCTTACGTCGTGAGCAGCATTCATTTGGAGTTGCTGAGCCATTGTCTGGTGGAGGAACTGTTCGCCTGCACTTTCCCTCCAACGACTTCTTTGTTGAGAACTACACCCCCCCCCTCCAACCTATTGACCCACCCACCCATGCCCCCTCCCTGTTTGTTCTCTCTCTCTCTCTCTCTCTCTCTCTCTCTCTCTCTCTCTCTCTCTCTCTCTCTGCCTAAATCTTTACTCAGCCATTGACATTGTGATGGTGGACTTGGTTTGCATGTTCTTGTCCTTTCACACACGCTGGTACGCACTCTCACGTACACACACAGAGGCATCGACACACACACATGTATCTATCTATGTGTCTTTGTATCTATGCATCCGTTCATCTATCAATCAGTCAGTCAGTCAATCTATCTATCTATCTGTTGGTCTGTTTGTCTGAATATCTATCAATCTGTCTAACTGCCAATCTACCTATATGTCTATCTGCCTATCTATCAATCTGTCTGTCTAACTATCTGTCTATTTGTCTATCTATCTATCTATCTGTGTGTGTGCGCACATGTATATACGCAAGTGTGTGTGTGTGTGTGTGTGTGTGTGCGCACATGTATATGCGCAAGTGTGTGTGTGTGTGTGTGTGTGTGTGTGTGTGTGTGTGTGTGTGTGTGTGTGTGTGTGTGTGTGTGTGTGTGTGGGCGTGCGCGCACTCTTAATGATGCTTGATTCGAAAAAGTCTGTCATAGGGAGGGGAAGATGAAGGAGAGGTGGTTTTTGTGGGGAAGCTTTAGGTTTGGGAAGTTTGTGCACTCTCTGCTTTCTTTCCTTTAAAACACTCCATTTAACGTGACTTGTTTTTCAGCTCCCTTTAAAACACTCCATTCAACGTGACTTGTTTTTCAGCTCCCTTTAAAACACTCCATTTAACGTGACTTGTTTTTCAGCTCCCTTTAAAACACTCCATTTAACGTGACTTGTTTTTCAGCTCCCTTTAAAACACTCCATTTAACGTGACTTGTTTTTCAGCTCCCTTTAAAACACTCCATTTAACGTGACTCTGTTCAACGTGACTCTGTTCAACGTGACTTGTTTTTCCCTTTCACACATCGTGTCCCTTTCTGTGTCAGCGGTCTGTTTTCTTGGAATCCATCAACATCACGACAGCTGAACGTGTGTTGAAATGCAAAACAGTGTTTCAGTGACCCCATCCTGTCTGTTTGAGGTCCCGGAAAACCTGACATCACATGCTGACGATGCTTGGCTTGAAAATCCGTCAGTCGCTCCAGTTTTTAGGCTACACCAGACACACGTGTGAGGAATAACAAAAAAACATCAACAGCTTTGAGAGACGACCACGCTAAGTGCGGATTATGGAGGAGGATGAGGATGAGGAGGAGGAGGAGGAGGAGGAGGAGGGAGGGGGGACGTGGTTTTGGAACGAAGGGGAGGGGGACAAGAATTTCAGACTCTCTTCTTCACCGTGGTTCCGTTCCATAAAAAAAAAAATGTGAAAGCTGCTTAACCGGCGCTATGGGTGAAACTATCAACTGTCATTGAAACACGTAATTAGGACATTCTTGCAGACAATGTGCACTCTCTCCATCCTCCCATTTCTTCTGCCACTGAAAAAAGAGTTTGTCAAGTGTCTTTGTTTATGTGCTAAATTCCGCTCCCCCTTCCCCTCCACCCCAACGCAAGAACTGTTGGATGAGTTTTTTTTGTTTATTCCTCACACCTGCCGACACATTGATATTCTCTGGGTGTTCTTCATTGATATTCTCTGGGTGTTCTTCATTGATATTCTCTGGGTGTTCTTCATTGATATTCTCTGGGTGTTCTTCATTTGCTATACGAGACGACGTTCTGTTTTTCAAATGCGTATGAGAGAGAAGCATTTTCCAAACCCTTCTCAGAGAAAAATGCTTTGCACACTCTTGTCAGAGAGAAGCTGTTTGCATACACTTGTCAGAGAGGTGCGTTTTGGGAAATCTTATCAGAGAGACGTAACATGCAAACGTACATTACAGAGAAATGTTTGGCAGACTCTTGTGAGAAAGAAACCAGCTGTAGTATGGCCTGTCGTGGGCAGCTGGACTATGACCACGAATCAGATCAGACAGAAGTGTGCAGCGAACTGAAATCAGAAAGAACTGTTGGACGAAATCATATCAAAGACAAAGGTTTTCCGGATACATACAAGAAAGAATGAAATAACAAACTCATATCAGAGATAATGTTTGTCGAATTCATGTCTGAGAAAAGCACTGGAAGATCTCATGTGAGAGAAAGGTGTTTGGGGAATTCATAAGAAAGAAGTGTTTGACGAACTGATTTCAGAGAGAATTGTTTGACGAACTGGTATCAGAGAGAAGTGTTTGACGAATTCATACCAGTGAGAATTGTTTGACGAATTCATATCAGAGAGAATTGTTCGACGAGTTCATATCAGAGGCAATTGTTTGACGAACTGGTATCAGAGAGAATTGTTTGACGAATTTCATATCAGAGAGAATTGTTTGACGAGTTCATATCAGAGGAATTGTTTGACGATTCATATAAGATGATATATAGGATGTTTGACGAATTCATATCAGAGAGAACTGTTTGACGAATTCATATCAGAGGGAATTGTTTGACGAACTCATATCAGAGGGAATTGTTTGACGAATTCATATCAGAGGGAATTGTTTGACGAACTGGTATCAGAGAGAATTGTTTGACGAATTCATATTAGAAAAAAGTGTTTGGTAACCCAGGTCAGAGAAACTGGAGCGAAAACACGTTAGAAAGAAGTGTTTAGTAACCCAAGTCAGAGAAACTGGAGCAAAAACACGTTAGAAAGAAGTGTTTAGTAACCCAGGTCAGAGAAACTGGAGAGAAAACACGTTAGAAAGAAGTATTTAGTAACCCAAGTCAGAGAAACTGGAGCGAAAACACGTTAGAAAGAAGTGTTTAGTAGCCCAAGTCAGAGAAACTGGAGCGAAATCACGTTAAAAAAGAAGTGTTTAGTAACCCAAGTCAGAGAAACTGGGGCGAAAACACGTTAAAAAGAAGTGTTTAGTAACCCAAGTCAGAGAAACTGGAGAGAAATCACGTTAAAAAGAAGTGTTTGGCGGACTCATCTCAGGAGGAAAAAGTGTATGGCGAACTCACATCATAGAGAAGTGTTTGACGAACATACATAAACCAAATGATGGTTTGAAAGTAAAGAAGAATCCATATCAGAAGAAAAACTGTTTCATAAACTCTCTATTTAACAAACTGTCAGATACAATGAATTTACGAACTCATATCAGAGAGAAGTGTTCCACGAATAAATTTGAGATAGAATGTTAGAGGAACTCATGTAAGAGAAAAAGCGATAAAAACATATTCATATATGAAGTTAATTCTTAATGTAATAGTTCAAACTACTGACCTACTTTAGGCGGACAAAAAAAACACAACAACAAAAAACAACTAGGTATGCTGAGAGCGCTATCAATTTCTCTTAATCCATACCCCCGACCTTCAGCCCTAGATAAATGTAAATTAAAGTGTATTTTAAGAAGAGTATACGGCACATGATAAAAGATTAGCAAAGTACTGCATGGAGATCAGCGCCGAATAAACCAGGCAGATGGTCAGCCATATCATCACGACTGATGTAACTGACCACAACACCATCATCACGACTGATATAACTAACCATAACACCATCATCACGACTGAATATAACTAACCACAACACCATCATCACGACTGATATAACTAACCATAACACCATCATCACGACTGATATACTAACCATAACACCATCATCACGACTGATATAACTAACCACAACACATCATCACGACTGATATAACTAACCACAACACCATCATCACGACTGATATAACTAACCACAACACCATCGTCACGACTGATATAACTAACCACAATACCATCGTCACAACCGATGTAACTAACCACACCATCGTCACGACTGATATGACTAACTGTTCAGGATCAGAAGAGAAAAACTGTTCAACAGGTCAACTACCTGGGATGCCTTACCGGACTATTAATCCCCTCAACAACAAAGACAATATGTGCACTGCCCAGATTTAAACCTGTGTGGAAGGACGGCACAACTCAGGATTTCAACCTGTGTGGAAGGACGGGACAACTCAGGATTTCAACCTGTGTGGAAGGACGGGACAACTCAGGATTTCAACCTGTGTGGAAGGACGGCACAACTCAGGATTTCAACCTGTGTGGAAGGACGGCACAACTCAGGATTTCAACCTGTGTGGAAGGACGGCACAACTCAGGATCAGGGTGTTGTGTGCTCTGGTATATTCCAATTTTCGACACGCACCGGACACATGGACAGTAATAGCAGATCAGGACAGATGAATCCCACTACTGATATGATGTGTTATGGCAAGATACTAACCATCAGACATACTGATCATATCACCAATCAACAAGACTCTCTAACCACCAATTAGCACCTTGGACTATACAATGATCTTGTCACATCAGAAAAGAAAATTAAGTTGTGGACTGTCTAACCACCAAATAGCACCTTGGACTACACAATGATCTTGACACATCAGAAAAAAAATTAAGTTGTAGACTGTCTAACCACCAAGTAGCACCTTGCACCATGCAAAGATCTTCTCACATCAGAAAAGAAAAGAAAATTAAGTTGTTACAGGATCTAACAGCCTTGCGAAAACAATCCTCCAGGGAACTGTTAAAGGACGGAGACGTAGGGGAAGATAGAAAAAAAAAACCGATTGGCTGACAACACTGAAGACTGGACAGGTAAAATATTTGCAGAGACCCAGACGTTGGCACACAACCATCAGATCTTGGGGAACCAGGCGAACTGTTCTGTAATGTGAACCCCAGAGAACTGTTCTGTAATGTGAACCCCAGAGAACTGTTCTGTAATGTGAACCCCAGAGAACTGTTCTGTAATGTGAACCCAGAGAACTGTTCTGTAATGTGAACCCCAGAGAACTGTTCTGTAATGTGAACCCCAGAGAACTGTTCTGTAATGTGAACCCCAGAGAAAGAGAATGGCCTCAGTAATGTGAACCCACAGGGAGACCTCCATGGAAGAATCAGAGGAAGGATCAATGCAATGCTGACAGCCTACAAGATAGCAAGAGTTACCAACATGGATAGCTAACCTCCACAGTGGATAGCTGACCTCCACAGTGGATAGCTACCTCCACATGGATAGCTGACCTCCACAGTGTCAATGCTGACAGTCTCACTACCAAAGAATCAGAGCAAAATGATAGTTAACCTCCACAGTGGATAGCTAACCTCCACAGTGGGTAGCTGACCTCCACAGTGGATAGCTGACCTCCACAATGGATAGCTGACCTCCACAGTGTCAATGCTGACAGTCTCACTACCAAGAATCAGAGCAAAATGGATAGTTAACCTCCACAGTGGATAGCTGACCTCCACAGTGATAGCTGACCTCCACAATGGCAATGTTGAGAGTCTCACTACCAAGAATCAGAGCAAAATGTATAGCTAACCTCCACAATGGATAGCTGACCTCCACAGTGGCAATGTTGACAGTCACTACCAAGAATCAGAGCAAAATGGATAGTTAACCTCCACAGTGGCAATGTTGACAGTCTCATTACCAATAATCAGAGCAAAATGGATAGTTAACCTCCACAGTGGCAATGTTGACAGTCTCACTACCAAGAATCAGAGCAAAATGGATAGGTCCAATAATACCTCCACAGTGGCAATGTTGACAGTCTCACTACCAAGAATCAGAGCAAAATGGATAGCTGACTACATGAGTAGCTGACCTCCACAGTGGCAATGTTGACAGTCTCACTACTCAAGAATCAGAGCAAAATGGATAGCTGACCTCCACAATGGATAGCTGACCTCCACAATGGATAGCTGACCTCCATAGTGGCAATGGTGACAGTCTCACTACCAGAATCAGAGCAAAATGGACAGCTGACCTCCACAGTGGATAGCTGACCTCCATAGTGGATAGCTGACCTCCACAGTGGATAGCTGACCTCCACAGTGGATAGCTGACCTCCATAGTGGCAATGTTGACAGTCACTACCAAGAATCAGAGCAAAATGGATAGCTGACCTCCACAATGGATATACTGACCTCCACAGTGGATAGCTGACCTCCATAGTGGCAATGTTGACAGTCTTCCTACCAAGAATCAGAGCAAAATGGATAGCTGACCTCCACAATGGATAGCTGACCTCCACAGTGGATAGCTGACCTCCACAATGGATAGCTGACCTCCACAGTGGATAGCTGACCTCCACAGTGGATAGCTGACCTCCACAATGGCAATGTTGACAATCTCACTACCAAGAATCAGAGCAAAATGGATAGCTGACCTTCACAGAGGATAGCTGACCTCCACAGTGGCAATGTTGACAGTCTCACTACCAAGAATCAGAGCAAAATGGATAGCTGACCTCCACAGTGGATAGTGACCTCCACAGTGGCAATGTTGACAGTCTCACGACCTATTTACCAGATGACGACAGAATAGCTGGCATACCATAAATTGTAAACAGAGAAAACAAAGTAAACAAACTGCCTAAATCAGAGACGGAGAATGGGAGAAAAAAGACAAGAAGAAAACAGGGAATAGCAGTAAAACAAAACAAAACAAAACAATTCGGAAGGATATCAAACCGGAGGTTATAAAAACAGAGTAGCGGATCTAAGATATGGTCGTACATATCTCCCAGTCCTTCCTTGGTGATCCGATTTGTCGTGACTGGTCTAAAAATGAGAAGGATTTCAGAGATCTAGAATCAAATGAAACAATGACACTAGTTTCATGGTCACTGAGAAGAAAATAGAATGATATAAAAATATAATCAGATACAGTAATTCTTCACCCACGAGTAAAGCCTGCAGGTAAAATAATCCAAGTGCATGGATATAGCTTTTATTTGCTTCAGATATGCGTAGAGTCAAATTGCTTTGAATTGTGATGATCATCACGTCATTTATTCATTACTGTCGCAGCCGTATTTTTTGGCACGTTGATTTGTGTGCACTTTTATTTTAAGTTACATGTTGTTTTTCTCTTCATTGTCTGCTGTTTTGCTGACAATTTTTTTTTTATCGCTTATTTTGAAGGCATCGTAAAAGTCTGCAGTTTGTTTTGTACTTACGTTGTCATCAAAAACGCCAAACAGTGTAAAAAGAAACAAAATATGATGGTTCTAAAGAGGTTTAAACACACACCCTTTCAACCGTCAGTAGCTAACGCTGACCCATACGCCACCGAGCTGTGTTAAAAGTGAGATCGGTTTAAGAAAGAGTTATAAAATCATTTCGTTTAAAAAAAGTTTGAAGATGATTGAATTGCTCCTTTTGGTCGTTCGTAAAGATGATCTTAGTGCCAATCTCCACAATATGCCTGATTCGATTTGCATAAACTAATCACAGCAGAGGGAAAGTTTATTTTCTATGAATGGTTATTATGAGAGAGAGAGAGAGAGAGAGAGAGAGAGAGAGAGAGAGAGAGAGAGAGACAGGGACAGAGAGGGAGAGAGAGAGAGAGAGGAGAGAGAGAGAGAGAGAGAGAGAGAGAGAGAGAGAGAGAATGTCACACTGGGCTTAACAGCCAGTCCAATCAATCTTTTTCACAGTTTCTGCGTCCTTATCTTTCTGCCTTTTTCCCCTCAGTCCGTCGGTTTGGCTGTCTGTCTGTCTGTCTGTCTGTCTGTCTGTCTGTCTGTCTGCCTGCCTGTCTGTCTGCCTGTCTGTCTGCCTGCCTGCCTGTCTGTCTGCCTGTCTGCCTGTCTGCCTGCCTGCCTGTCTGTCTGTCTGTCTGTCTGTCTGCGCTGCCTGTCTCCTGTCTGTTCTGCCTGCCTGCCTGTTGTTCTGCCTGTCTGCCTGTCTGCCTGCCTGTCTGTCTGTCTGTCTGTCTGTCTGTCTGTCTGTCTGTCTGTCTGCCTGTCTGTCTGTCTGCCTTTCCACCCGTCACTGCCTCTCCTTATTCTCTGCTCCTTTCTGTCAGATTTCATGGGATTACCTTTTTGTGTAACTATGCCATTGTTGATTTGTTATGGTGGGCACAGGAGCGTGCTTGTGATGATTGATTTGTACTATGGTGGGCACAGGAGCGTGCTTGTGATGATTGATTTGTGCTATGGTGGGCACAGGAGCGTGCTTGTGATGATTGATTTGTACTATGGTGGGCACAGGAGCGTGCTTGTGATGATTGATTTGTCTTATGGTGGGCACAGGAGCGTGCTTGTGATGATTGATTTGTCTTATGGTGGGCACAGGAGCGTGCTTGTGATGATTGATTTGTCTTATGGTGGGCACAGGAGCGTGCTTGTGATGATTGATTTGTCTTATGGTGGGCACAGGAGCGTGCTTGTGATGATTGATTTGTCTTATGGTGGGCACAGGAGCGTGCTTGTGATGATTGATTTGTCTTATGGTGGGCACAGGAGCGTGCTTGTGATGATTGATTTGTCTTATGGTGGGCACAGGAGCGTGCTTGTGATGATTGATTTGTCTTATGGTGGGCACAGGAGCGTGCTTGTGATGATTGATTTGTCTTATGGTGGGCACAGGAGCGTGCTTGTGATGATTGATTTGTCTTATGGTGGGCACAGGAGCGTGCTTGTGATGATTGATTTGTCTTATGGTGGGCACAGGAGCGTGCTTGTGATGATTGATTTGTATTATGTGGGCAAGGAGTGTGCTTGTGATGATTTCACTAAAGTCTGAAGAAGCAGGTAATCATTAAGAAAACTGAAGATCTGGATGAGATCTGAATGGTGGAACATCAAAGCTTGCCAGAATGTCCCGGGAAACCAATGACTGGCACCAGCAGGCAGCTCTTCGGTCGGCTCCATTCTGGTTGGTAAGCCATTGTGTTAACAAGAGCGTGGATTGTAAAGTGTTGAGTGGTCGGTCTCTAGTCGAGTATAGACGCTATATTATCACTATGAATAATAGTAACAATAACAACAACAAACAATAATAACACCACTACCACCATTGCCACCACAATGATAATGATAATGATAATAATAATGATCATGATAATAATGATAGTAATAATGATAATAATGATACTTGCAATAAGTCTGGAAGATCTTGGGACACAAGAAATCATTGCTGACCATGAAGTTGTGGTTTTACAACTCTACCCCCCACCCCCCACCCCCTCTACTCTTCCCTTCTACGAGGTTGAAAAACGTGGTGCTGAAAACCAGCGTGGAGAAGAAACTGGACACACTCCAAACGAAGGGCCCCAGGAAGATTTTGGACGTCCGAAGATTCACAATGTTTAACGATGACATCAAGAGTGGACCAGACAACCCCTCCCCCCCCCCCTCCCCCCCTTTCAACCACAAATCGAAAACGTCGTCCGGATTGGCAGGCCTCGTTGCACGATTGCCAACAGTCTGTCTGACCTGCACACCATCTCCTTCCCTGGAAAACACGAAGTCAGAGAAGGAGAGGACGTCCACAGAGGAACTGGCGCCAGACAGGTGACAGGGTCCACCTCCATCGGCAGACAGGTGACAGGGTCCTCCTCCATTGGCAGACAGGTGACAGGGTCCTCCTCCATCGGCAGACAGGTGACAGGGTCCTCCTCCATCGGGAGACCGGTGACAGGGTCCTCCTCCATCGGCAGACAGGTGACAGGGTCCTCCTCCATCGGCAGACAGGTGACAGGGTCCTCCTCCATCGGCAGACAGGTGACAGGGTCCTCCTCCATCGGCAGACAGGTGACAGGGTCCTCCTCCATCGGCAGACAGGTGACAGGGTCCTCCTCCATCGGCAGACAGGTGACAGGGTCCTCCTCCATCGGCAGACAGGTGACAGGGTCCTCCTCTATCGGCAGACAGGTGACAGGGTCCTCCTCCATCGGCAGACAGGTGACAGGGTCCTCCTCCATCGGCAGACAGGTGACAGGGTCCTCCTCCATCGGCAGACAGGTGACAGGGTCCTCCTCCATCGGCAGACAGGTGACAGGGTCCTCCTCCATCGGCAGACAGGTGACAGGGTCCTCCTCCATCGGCAGACAGGTGACAGGGTCCTCCTCCATTGGCAGACAGGTGACAGGGTCCTTCTCCATCGGCAGACAGGTGACAGGGTCCTCCTCCATCGGCAGACAGGTGACAGGGTCCTCCTCCATCGGCAGACAGGTGACAGGGTCCTCCTCCATCGGCAGACAGGTGACAGGGTCCACCTCCAGGCCATCGCAAGACAGGTAAAGAAGACCTAAGAGGTCGAAACGCGTCGTGTTTGTCTTGTGACTCGTTTGTCCACGTTTCTCTTGGCGGTTCGCTAACATTTCTTTAAGATTTGTTTAGACATCTAAAAAGACAAATTTCTTGAAAATTCACATTTCATGTACTAAATAAGCTTATACTTTGCACTCTGTTGTGTGTGTGTGTGTGTGTGTGTGTGTGTGTGTGTGTGTGTGTGTGTGTGTGTGTGTGTGTGTGGTGTGTGTGTGTGTGTGTGTGTGTGTGTGTGTGTGTGTGTGTGTGTGTGTGTGTGTGTACAGTTTAGCTTCTTTTCGGTGACGCTACAGTCTGTGTAGGTTTCCTAGCAGTGTCAGGCAAGTTACCAATAACTACAACTAGTAATACATTGTTTTAAACAAACAAAAAAAAAACCAAACAAACAAAACAAAACCAACACGCATTAAGTTAAAGTAGGATAATTGGGGCTAAAAGATAAGCAATAAACTTAAAATAAAAGATCAAATAGAATGCACATGGGCATATTACACCATAAAAGATTAAGGAGTGCAATTCGGACACTTTGGAAAGAAAAGACAGATGACCATTGGAGATATTGACACATATTCATAAATAATAAGGATTCGAAATGAATCAGATAAAAGAAAAGCAAAAACAACCAAAGCACCAAGAAAAGGCTTTCTTTTGAATGTGTTTATTTTCAGAAAACATTTTTTTATGTCTATACTGGTATTATTAAATGCATTTGATAGAGCCCAATCAATAACCCAACCCCCTCCCCACTAACAATGTTCAAGCAGTGTGGAGGTGGAGAGATTAATGGGTGTGGGGTAAAGGTGGAGAGGGAGGAGGTGCCAGAAGGGAGCAGTTCCGTGTTATCTCCCCTGGGGTGTGAGGACTGAATAAAACATGACGTCACAACAGGCGCCATCCACGGGAGAGACAGCATTAGACAGCTGTATCTACTTCCGTACAGAATATAGAGAGAAAAAAGACACACGAGCGCACGTACACATGCGCACTCACGTGTACCACGAACGTACGTTCGTACGTACACCCCCCCCCCCCCCACACACACATGTACAAAACTACTTTTCCCACTCACACATAGAAATGTAGACATAAAGACACACAGAGAGACAGGCAGACAACGTACACACATGCCTTCTCTCTCTCTCTCTCTCTCTCTCTCTCTCTCTTTCACACACACACAACACACACACACACACACACACACCACGCACACACACACGCACACACACACACAACCGCACACACGTACGCACAAGCAAAAATGTGCATGCGCACGCACAGACATAGAGGCACAGTCATAGGTACCAACACAAATATACATATGTTCACGGGGAAAAACACCATCACTTGCGCATAAATACACACACACACACCACACACACACACACACACACACACACACACACACACACACACACACACACATGCACACACTAACACACACAACACACACACACATGTATACGAACGTGCGTATGCACACATACACACACACACACACACACACACACACACACACACACACACACACACACACACACACACACACAACACACACATACACAACAACACATAATACATATAACGAACACGTGTATACAGATACGCACACGCACACACAGACAATCACAAACACACACGAATACGCACGCACGCGCGCGCGCACGCACACACACACATACACACACACAACACATGCACGCACACACACACACTTCTCTCTATCACACAGACAGACAGACAGACAGACACAACAACACACACACACACACACACACACACACACATACATACATACACACAGAAGTAACAACAGCAGCAGACACACCACAAACCACCGCCACACACACACACACACACACACACACACACACACACACACACACACACCACACACACACACACACACACACACACACACACTACGTGCACGAACGCAAAGTCCACCGTCACGTTGTCACCTAGGTCACCAGAAGAGAGGGAGGCAGACAGCAGAACATCAGGGGACACAATCCAGACGACGGACAAAGCAGAGAGCGGATCACCCCCTGGGGCTGACAAGACACCACTCAGTGTCCACTTCATTAAGCCACCTACATCCCCACCCCTCACCTGACTCCTTATTCCCCCTCCCCCACTTCTTCTCACTCTTCCCTGCGTGATTGGTCTTCCCACACAGCGCAGTGGACACTGCTGGACCAGGTGTATGAATTCACACACAGCGCAGTGGACCCTGCTGGACCAGGTGTATGAATTCACACACAGCGCAGTGGACCCTGCTGGACCAGGTGTATAGATTCGCGAGATCAGAATAGAATCAACTTCCATTCTCTGTAAAACCTTTGCAAGATCTGGAAGACATGAATGAAAGAAAGTTTATGTAAACGAAACGTGGCGTATTATTTTTCCGTTCGGTAAGGCTTACTGTGACACTGGTGTGCAATTTTCCATACTCAATGATCTGAGCTGGCCTGGCTTAGTTTGACAATTATGTGATGCGTTTGTTGAGTTTCTTTGAGGAATGCGTTTGTAATTTCTTTGTATAGTAGGCATGTAGGCACAGAAAGATGAACGTGTGTTGTAATTTCTTTGTATAGTAGGCATGCAGGCACAGAAAGATGAACGTGTGTTGTAATTTCTTTGTATAGTAGGCATGCAGGCACAGAAAGATGAACGTGTGTTGTAATTTCTTTGTATAGTAGGCATGTAGGCACAGAAAGATGAACGTGTGTTAGGGTAGGTATTGCCTCGGTCGTGGGAAGAGACGAAGATTTCACTGTTCGGGGGAATTATGGTGAACCAGTGAAACTGCCTGTCTGAAGCGAACAGTCTTGGCTTCTACATCTCTTCGACATGTCTTCAAGCGTAGTTTGGTTAAGACGAACAACAGATAATCCTCGAGAAGCAATCAGCCAGTGCAGCGATAAGGGGGTTCATGTGTCTGTGAAGGGTATTGGAATAATAGTAACACCTGGGAGGGAGCGATAAGGGGGTTCATGTGTCTGTGAAGGGTATTGGAATAATAGTAACACCTGGGAGGGCTCTGTCCAGTGAATGTATCTGTGAAGGGTATTGGAATAATAGTAACACCTGTGAGGGCTCCACCCAGTGAATGATCTGTGAAGGGTATTGCAATAACAGTAACACCTGGGAGGGAGCAATAAAGGGGTTCATGTGTTTGTGAAGGATATTGCAATACTAGTAACACCTGGGAGGGAGCTCCGCCCAGTGAATGATCTGTGAAGGATATTGCAATAATAGTAACACCTGGGAGGGAGCTCCGCCCAGTGAATGATCTGTGAAGGGTATTGCAATAATAGTAACACCTGGGAGGGCTCCACCCAGTGAATGATCTGTGAAGGGTATTGCAATAATAGTAACACCTGTGAGGGCTCCACCCAGTGAATGATCTGTGAAGGGTATTGCAATAATAGTAACACCTGGGAGGGCTCCACCCAGTGAATGATCTGTGAAGGATATTGCAATAATAGTAACACCTGGGAGGGCTCCACCCAGTGAATGATCTGTGAAGGGTATTGCAATAATAGTAACACCTGGGAGGGAGACCCGCCCAGTGAATGTATCTGTGAAGGGTATTGCAATAATAGTAACACCTGGGAGGGAGACCCGCCCAGTGAATGATCTGTGAAGGATATTGCAATAATAGTAACACCTGGGAGGGAGCTCCGCCCAGTGAATGATCTGTGAAGGATATTGCAATAATAGTAACACCTGGGAGGGAGCTCCGCCCAGTGAATGATCTGTGAAGGGTATTGCAATAATAGTAACACCTGGGAGGGCTCCGCCCAGTGAATGATCTGTGAAGGGTATTGCAATAATAGTAACACCTGTGAGGGCTCCACCCAGTGAATGATCTGTGAAGGGTATTGCAATAATAGTAACACCTGGGAGGGCTCCACCCAGTGAATGATCTGTGAAGGATATTGCAATAATAGTAACACCTGGGAGGGCTCCACCCAGTGAATGATCTGTGAAGGGTCTTGCAATAATAGTAACACCTGGGAGGGAGACCCGCCCAGTGAATGTATCTGTGAAGGGTATTGGAATAATAGTAACATCTGGGAGGGAGACCCGCCCAGTGAATGATCTGTGAAGGGTATTGGAATAATAGTAACATCTGGGAGGGAGACCCGCCCAGTGAATGTATCTGTGAAGGGTATTGCAATAATAGTAACATCTGGGAGGGAGACCCGCCCAGTGAATGTATCTGTGAAGGATATTGGAATAATAGTAACACCTGGGAGGGAGCTCCGCCCAGTGAATGATCTGTGAAGGGTATTGCAATAATAGTAACACCTGGGAGGGAGCTCCGCCCAGTGAATGATCTGTGAAGGGTATTGCAATAATAGTAACACCTGTGAGGGCTCCACCCAGTGAATGATCTGTGAAGGGTATTGCAATAATAGTAACACCTGGGAGGGAGCTCCGCCCAGTGAATGTATCTGTGAAGGGTATTGCAATAATAGTAACATCTGGGAGGGAGACCCGCCCAGTGAATGATCTGTGAAGGGTATTGCAATAATAGTAACACCTGGGAGGGAGCTCCGCCCAGTGAATGATCTGTGAAGGGTATTGCAATAATAGTAACACCTGGGAGGGCTCCACCCAGTGAATGATCTGTGAAGGGTATTGCAATAATAGTAACACCTGGGAGGGAGCTCCGCCCAGTGAATGTATCTGTGAAGGGTATTGCAATAATAGTAACATCTGGGAGGGAGACCCGCCCAGTGAATGATCTGTGAAGGGTATTGCAATAATAGTAACACACTGGGAGGGAGCTCCGCCCAGTGAATGTATCTGTGAAGGGTATTGCAATAATAGTAACACCTGGGAGGGAGACCCGCCCAGTGAATGATCTGTGAAGGGTATTGCAATAATAGTAACACCTGGGAGGGAGCTCCGCCCAGTGAATGATCTGTGAAGGGTATTGCAATAATAGTAACACCTGGGAGGGCTCCACCCAGTGAATGATCTGTGAAGGGTATTGCAATAATAGTAACACCTGGGAGGGCTCCACCCAGTGAATGATCTGTGAAGGGTATTGCAATAATAGTAACACCTGGGAGGGAGCTCCGCCCAGTGAATGTGTCTGTGAAGGGGATCCTGGATCTGCCTTAAAAATAACACTGTGTTCCCGCCAAGGGAAATAATGGTCACTATGGGCTAAAAGACTTACCTCTCTCTCTCTCTCTCTCTCTCTCTCTCTCTCTCTCTCTCTCTCTCTCTCCCCTTTTAAACAATAACATATAGAAATTATGAAATGTCATCGTTGTATCAATAGACATTCTAAAGCCTCCATGAAAGTATATCATTTCATAGTTATCAGTTCGTGAACAATAACTTCAGAGTGTTCATGCAGTAAAAAAAAATTGTAATATTCTTGCTGAACGGATCGCTAGATCCGCTAAGTGATACATAATGGCAGGTCAAACCAGCACCAACATTTGTTGACTCTATCCTTGGGCTATATTCCATTTTGTCACCAACATTGGATGACACCGATTCAATACTTTTTGTGTAATCCTACTGACAGTCAAAGAAACTAACAAGCAGGGGCTGAAACAGATTCTTCTTGCCTGCAGTAATCACAAAACGAAAACTATACTTCTGAAATGAACATTCACTCAACACTGGAACTAAACTACAACGTAGGGTGTTCTAATGACAAGACATCGACTGCTTTACTACGGCATAGGCACAGACAGCAAAGGACGGACCAAGCTGACTAATAAACTACAACGTAGGGTGTTCTAATGACAAGACATCGACTGCTTTACTACGGCATTGGCACAGACAGCAAAGGACGGACCAAGCTGACTAATTAAAAACCTTTCAAGCAAGAAATGAGCGTGATTCCATTAACTTTTTGGTGGTGGTGTTGGTGGTCGTGGTATGTGGAAGTGGTATTGGGGAATGATGGGGATGGGGGTGTGTGATGGGGGGGGGGGGGCACACAGGTGTACTTGCTGCTGCTAAGCAAAAAAAAAAAAAAAAAAAAAAAAAAAAAAAAAAGAAAGAAAAAAAGAAAGGAGAGACTGTAAGCACTGAAATAGACCAATTGCTTCGTACTTCAAACCAGTAGCAGGACCAATGGAAAAAAAAAGCCGGCCGACCCAGACGGGACATTAGCGCTGTTCCTTCAATGAGGCAGCCTTATGTTGACGTTGCACGGACCTGAGTTCCAAAGATGCAGACTGAAAAGTCTCCAGGCAACAGATGTCTTTGATCACATGCTGAACTGTCACAGGAAAGGAGAAACGTCCAGGTCTTCACCAAATGAAGTCACGACCAGACAGCAAGATGTCTTTGGTCACAGGCTAAAATGTCACAGGAAAGGAGAAATGTCCAGGTCTTCACCAAATGAAGTCACGACCAGACAGCAAGATGTCTTTGGTCACAGGCTAAAATGTCACAGGAAAGGAGAAATGTCCAGGTCTTCACCAAATGAAGTCACGACCAGACAGCAAGATGTCTTTGGTCACAGGCTAAAGTGTCACAGGAAAGGAGAAATGTCCAGGTCTTTTCCAAAATGAAGTCACGACCAGACAGCAAGATGTCTTTGGTCACAGGCTAAAGTGTCACAGGAAAGGAGAAATGTCCAGGTCTTTTCCAAAATGAAGTCACGACCAGACAGCAAGATGTCTTTGGTCACAGGCTAAAATGTCACAGGAAAGGAGAAATGTCCAGGTCTTCACCAAATGAAGTCACGACCAGACAGCAAGATGTCTTTGGTCACAGGCTAAAATGTCACAGGAAAGGAGAAATGTCCAGGTCTTCACCAAATGAAGTCACGACCAGACAGCAAGATGTATTTGGTCACAGGCTAAAATGTCACAGGAAAGGAGAAATGTCCAGGTCTTCACCAAATGAAGTCACGACCAGACAGCAAGATGTCTTTGGTCACATGCTACACTGTCACAGGAAAGGAGAAATGTCCAGATCGTTACCAAATGAAGTAATGAACTAATAGCTATTGTTTCAATGTTTTGAATGCCATCTTTGAAATCTTGTTCAAATTTGTTCTTTTCTTCCAACGATTCGTAAATCTTTGGACACAAGGGGCTTCAAAACTAGGCAGTCACGAGTAATAACAACAACAACAATTAAAAAAATGACAATTACGGTGAAAATGATAACGATAAAGAGGATCTGTATATGCGCTCTTTTCTTGTGTAGCCGAGAAGCTCAAGACTGTTACAACATAAAGGAGCAGTGGTGTGGAGGTAGGGGGAGTGGGGGGTGGAGGTGAGGGGCAGGAAATGGAGGAGGGCGAGGAATGAGGGTGAGGAGGAAGACAAGGAATACAGAAAGAAGCCACAAAACAGAAAAATACAATCAAACCATCAGCCATGGCGAAGTGGTTAGCGTCGCGGACTACCAGCTGGAAGGTCGCGGGTTCGATTCACATCAGAACAATTTATTTGGGGATTTTTTGCCCTGCCCAGCTGCTACCAAGAGCTGAGTTTGCCATGAGCTCAACTGGAAGACTGGCTGCACACAGTCCAGTTTCATCCACGTAATGGATGTGAGTGTTGCTCAGATGTCCTGAACTGTATCTCTAAAACTTGGTTCGTGCAGGATGTATTATGAAAGTAAGCATAAAGTACAGCCCTGTCATACAGTTCGGACTAGAATAAAAACCGAGAGCGCCATCTTCATTATCCCTATTTTCATCGACCAGCATTAAAAAAAGTCAAATTCTGTGTCCTGTCTTGCCATGCTCTCATGATGACGTCAGTTTGGGTTGGCTCTGTGCGTCTATGGCCTTGGATTCCTTCTGTCAGGTCATCTCTCATGATGACGTCAGTTTGGGTTTGGCTCTGTGCGTTTATGGCCTTGGATTCCTTCTGTGTGGTCATCTCTCATGATGACGTCAGTTTGGGTTGGCTCTCTGTGCGTCTCCTTCTGTCAGGTCATCTCTCTCATGATGACTTCAGTTTGGGTTGGCTCTCTGTGTCTATGGCCTTGGATTTCTTCTGTCAGGTCATCTCTCTCATGATGACTTCAGTTTGGGTTGGCTCTCTGTGTCTATGACCTTGGATTTCTTCTGTCAGGTCATCTCTCTCATGATGACTTCAGTTTGAGTTGGCTCTCTGTGTCTATGGCCTTGGATTTCTTCTGTCAGGTCATCTCTCATGATGACTTCAGTTTGAGTTGGCTCTCTGTGTCTATGGCCTTGGATTTCTTCTGTTAGGTCATCTCTCATGATGACTTCAGTTTGAGTTGACTCTCTGTGTCTATGGCCTTGACTCCTTCTGTCAGGTCATCTCTCATGATGACTTCAGTTGGTTGCTCTCGTGTCTATGCCTTGACTCCTTCTGTCAGGTCATCTCTCATGATGACTTCAGTTGGGTTACTCTCTGATTTGGATTCCTTCTGTCAGGTCATCTCTCATGATGACGTTTAGTTTGGTTGCTCTGTGTCTCCTTCTGTCTGGTCATCTCTCATGATGACGTCATTTGGTTGGCTCTGTGCGTCTCCTTCTGTCAGGTCATCTCTCATGATGACTTCAGTTGGTTGACTCTCTGCGATTTTTGGATTCTTCTGTCAGGTCATCTCTCATGATGACGTCAGTTTGGGTTGGCTCTGTGCGTCCTTCTGTCTGGTCATCTCTCATGATGACTCAGTTTGGGTTGGCTCTCTGCGATTTTTGGATTCCTTCTGTCAGGTCATCTCTCATGATGACGTCAGTTTGGGTTGGCTCTGTGCGTCTCCTTCTGTCTGGTCATCTCTCATGATGACGTCAGTTTGGGTTGGCTCTCTGCGATTTTTGAATTCCTTCTGTCAGGTCATCAGGATCGGAAAATTCATATGGCACTGTCATTGGATGGACATGGTGGCATTCACGCCGGCACTGCGATTAGGTAATAATTGTTGACAATAAAGGGCTTAGTAGGTGATGTCGTGCATATGTTGGATCAGAACAGGCACCACCGAACAGCACCGAAGTGACTCAGCAGCTGTGTGGTGCCTCCTGACAACTTGACATTGATTACTCCCGGTGGATGACAGGTGCCAGGGCTGTGTCAGACCAGGTCAGGCTGTGGCTTGGGACAAGGGGTCGGAATGAGTGGCCTGGGTGCAATGCCCCTGAGGTGGCACACAAGATAGGACAGCAAAGAAAAAAAGAACGATCAAAACACGAATCAACAATCCCACATTTACCTCTTTGTCAGTTTTGATAGTCATCATTCTGAGACACACGTGTAGGGAAGGACCGGGCTTTGGCACTGGGTACACATTTCAGTATCACAGTGAAGAGCATTGACTGCAGTATGTTATCTCAACAGCAGGAGCTTTTAAGAATTGACTGGACTGGCAAAAAATGTAATGCATGTGGAATAGAGTGAGGAAGGTTGTTCAAGGCAGAGGGTCAAAATAATGGTGGAGACAAAGCTCATGTTTCCTCAGATTTAAAAACGACAGTAACAAGAATCCACACAAGACAGAATTGTTAAAATGTCATTGCACCAGGCCACATCAGTGACAGGAGAGGAAGGGAGTCCAAAGGGAGCTCTGGGGGTCCTCCCTTGGAGGGGGTAGGAAGGCGCTGTGCCAGACATTGCCTTTCTGCCCGTCAGGTCAGGAAGAGAGCATTTCCAGAAATCCTTGACCTCCCCCTCCCTCTTCCCCCAGTCAGGATGCAACCCATGAACAGTGACTCTGATGTTGACCCGCCTCCCTCTTCCCCCAGCCAGGATGCAACCATGAACAGCTGACTCTGACTGTTGACCTCCCCTCCCTCTTCCCCCAGTCAGGATGCAACCCATGAACAGCTGACTCTGACTGTTGACCTCCTCCTCCCTCTTCCCCCAGTCAGGATGCAACCCATGAACAGCTGACTCTGACTGTTGACCTCCCCCTCCCTCTTCCCCCAGTCAGGATGCAACCCATGAACAGCTGACTCTGACTGTTGACCTCCCCTCCCTCTTCCCCAGTCAGGATGCAACCCATGAACAGCTGACTCTGACTGTTGACCTCCCCCTCCCTCTTCCCCCAGTCAGGATGCAACCATGAACAGCTGACTCTGACTGTTGACCTCCCCCTCCCTCTTCCATCCCAGTCAGGATTGCAACCCATGAACAGCTGACTCTGACTGTTGACCTCCCTCCCTTTCCCAGTCAGGATGCAACCCATGAACAGCTGACTCTGACTGTTGACCTCCCCTCCTCTTCCCCCAGTCAGGATGCAACCCATGAACAGCTGACTCTGACTGTTGACCTCCCCCTCCTCTTCCCCAGTTGAACCCAACAGTGCTTGATGTTGACCTGCCACTTCCCAGTCAGAGAACATGAACAGCTGACTCTGACTGTTGACCTCCCCCTCCCTCTTCCCCAGTCAGGATGCAACCCATGAACAGCTGACTCTGACTGTTGACCTCCCCCTCCCTCTTCCCCCAGTCAGGATGCAACCCATGAACAGCTGACTCTGACTGTTGACCTCCCCCTCCCTCTTCCCCCAGTCAGGATGCAACCCATGAACAGCTGACTCTGACTGTTGACCTCCCCCTCCCTCTTCCCCCAGCCAGGATGCAACCCATGAACAGCTGACTCTGACTGTTGACCTCCCCTCCCTCTTCCCCCAGTCAGGATGCAACCCATGAACAGCTGACTCTGACTGTTGACCTCCCCCTCCCTCTTCCCCCAGTCCAGGATGCAACCCATGAACAGCTGACTCTGACTGTTGACCTCCCCCTCCCTCTTCCCCCAGTCAGGATGCAAACTCCATGAAACAGCTGACTCTGACTGTTGACCTCCCCCTCCCTCTTCCCCCAGTCAGGATGCAACCCATGAACAGCTGACTCTGACTGTTGACCTCCCCCTCCCTCTTCCCCCAGTCAGGATGCAACCCATGAACAGCTGACTCTGACTGTTGACCTCCCCCTCCCTCTTCCCCAGCCAGGATGCAACCCATGAACAGCTGACTCTGACTGTTGACCTCCCCTCCCTCTTCCCCCAGTCAGGATGCAACCCATGAACAGCTGACTCTGACTGTTGACCTCCCCCTCCCTCTTCCCCCAGTCAGGATGCAACCCATGAACAGCTGACTCTGACTGTTGACCTCCCCCTCCCTCTTCCCCCAGTCAGGATGCAACCCATGAACAGCTGACTCTGACTGTTGACCTCCCCTCCCTCTTCCCCCAGTCAGGTAATATTGCCCCAACCCATGAACAGCTGACTCTGACTGTTGACCTCCCCCTCCCTCTTCCCCCAGTCAGGATGCAACCCATGAACAGCTGACTCTGACTGTTGACCTCCACCTCCTCTTCCCCCAGTCAGGATGCAACCCATGAACAGCTGACTCTGACTGTTGACCTCCCCTCCCCTCTTCCCCCAGTCAGGATGCAACCCATGAACAGCTGACTCTGACTGTTGACCTCCCCGTCCCTCTTCCCCCAGTCAGGATGCAACCCATGAACAGCTGACTCTGACTGTTGACCTCCCCTCCCTCTTCCCCCAGTCAGGATGCAACCCATGAACAGCTGACTCTGACTGTTGACCTCCCCTCCCTCTTCCCCCAGTCAGGATGCAACCCATGAACAGCTGACTCTGACTGTTGACCTCCCCCTCCCTCTTCCCCCAGTCAGGATGCAACCCATGAACAGCTGACTCTGACTGTTGACCTCCCCCTCCCTCTTCCCCCAGTCAGGATGCAACCCATGAACAGCTGACTCTGACTGTTGACCTCCCCTCCCTCTTCCCCCAGTCAGGATGCAACCCATGAACAGCTGACTCTGACTGTTGACCTCCCCCTCCCTCTTCCCCCAGTCAGGATGCAACCCATGAACAGCTGACTCTGACTGTTGACCTCCCCCTCCCTCTTCCCCCAGTCAGGATGCAACCCATGAACAGCTGACTCTGACTGTTGACCTCCCCCTCCCTCTTCCCCCAGTCAGGATGCAACCCATGAACAGCTGACTCTGACTGTTGACCTCCCCCTCCCTCTTCCCCCAGTCAGGATGCAACCCATGAACAGCTGACTCTGACTGTTGACCTCCCCCTCCCTCTTCCCCCAGTCAGTGTGAATTGCTACCCACTGAACCATGCGGACTCTGACTGTTGACCTCCCCCTCCCTCTTCCCCCAGTCAGGATGCAACCCATGAACAGCTGACTCTGACTGTTGACTCCTCCTCCTCTCCGTCTTCTCACGACTCCAGGGATGCAACCTATGAACAGCTGACTCTGACTGTTGACCTCCCCGTCCCTCTTCCCCAGTCAGGATGCAACCTATGAACAGCTGACTCTGACTGTTGTTACCACGTTTACTGTGCATGTTCATGCACGCATCAAACTTGTGCTTCCTTCATACTTTCGATATTGACATCCTCTCATCCTTCCTCAGTTCCAAAGACACGTGTGAAATCACCACGCTGTGTGCTTCACTCCGACAGATGTCCAAACAGATCTGGAACCTGTCATCACAAAGAGGGCCCTTCACCCTGCAGGCCCTGTTGACTTCTGAAATCAGCCTCAATAACAATTATGCACCAGGCAGCGATTGCTATAAGCATCTGTTGTCAACAGCTCAAGAAGCAAAGTTGGGAATGCAGAAATGCGAACCATCGATGGCACTCTGTATGCGTTGTGTGTTGAGTGCTGTGTGCTGTAGTGTGGTGTGGTGTGGTGTGGTGTGGTGTGGCGTGGTGTGGTGTGGTGTGGTGTGGTGTGGCGTGGTGTGGTGTGGTGTGGTGTGGTGTGGTGTGTGTGTGTGTGTGTGTGTGTGTGTGTGTGTGTGTGTGTGTGTGTGTGTGTTAGTGAGTGCGTGTGTTTGAGAGAAAGAGAGAGAGAGAGGCAGACAGACAGAGAGACAGACAGAGAAACAGACAGACAGGGAACAAGAGAGGGATATTTTGGAGGAAACTGTCAGTATGAAATCTGGAGGAAAGTGTCAGTATGAAATCTGGAGGAAAGTGTCAGTATGAAATCTGGAGGAAACTGTCAGTATGAAATCTGGAATTAGAGCTAACTGTAGAAGAAAGAAAAGAGTGCAGAAAGAGATGGACAATAGGAAGGAACTAGGAGTGAATCAAACTGAAACAGACCAACACAACAATGAAACAAAGAGATGGACAATAGGAAGGAACTAGGAGTGAATCAAACTGAAACAGACCAACACAACAATGAAACAAAGAGATGGACAATAGGAAGGAACTAGGAGTGAATCAAACTGAAACAGACCAACACAACAATGAAACAAAGAGATGGACAATAGGAAGGAACTAGGAGTGAATCAAACTGAAACAGACCAACACAACAATGAAACAAAGAGATGGACAATAGGAAGGAACTAGGAGTGAATCAAACTGAAACAGACCAACACAACAATGAAACAAAGAGATGGACAATAGGAAGGAACTAGGAGTGAATCAAACTGAAACAGACCAACACAACAATGAAACAAAGAGATGGACAATAGGAAGGAACTAGGAGTGAATCAAACTGAAACAGACCAACAAAACAATGAAACAAAGAGATGGACAATAGGAAGGAACTAGGAGTGAATCAAACTGAAACAGACCAACACAACAATGAAACAAAGAGATGGACAATAGGAAGGAACTAGGAGTGAATCAAACTGAAACAGACCAACACAACAATGAAACAAAGAGATGGACAATAGGAAGGAAACAGGAGTGAATCAAACTGAAACAGACCAACAAAACAATGAAACAAAGAGATGGACAATAGGAAGGACTAGAGTGAATCAAATTGAAACAGACCAACAAAACAATGAAACAAGTGCCTCACTGAGAATGACAGAAACAACAGGTAATAAAACTGAAACAGACCAACAAAACAATGAAACAAGTGCCTCACTGAGAATCAGAAAACAAATCAGATATCAAGAAAATGTGAACAAAGTAAACGCAAAGAAATCCAATCCCTACCTGTTCAAAATAATATGCAATAAAATCCCTCCCCCCTCTCTCTCCCCCTCTCTGTCTCTCAAAAGAATGCAAACACCAACAACAGCAGCCCACAGTACACAGACCCCCCCCGTCTCCGCTAAAACAAAACTGAACTGAATTCATTGAAAGAAATAAGATCCGTTTTCTGAAAACATACTCGCCTCTGAAGACCTCCCGTCTGTCTGGTTGTTTGTTTTTGTCTGTCTCTGTGACTGTGTATGCGTGTGTGCGTGCTTATGTGTGTGTGCGTGTGAGCACGCGCAAGCTTGAGAGAGAGAGAGAGAGAGAGAGAGAGAGAGAGAGAGAGAGAGAGAGAGAGAGAGAGAGAGAGAGAGAGAGAGAAGCGTGGGCACATTTATTAGATAACTTCCTTTGATCACTATTTCATCTTTTCTTTCTTCTGTCTCACTCTTACGGCGCGCGCGCGCGCGCGCGCGCGCCACACACACACACACACACACACACATACACACACCACATCACGCACTCACGCCACGCACGCACGCACGCACGCAGCACCCACCCACCCACCCACCCCACACACACACACACACACACACACACACACACACACACACACACACACACACACACACACACACACGCCAATTACTCATTGTCTCACTCACAGACACATTAGACACATTTCCCTGACACAAGTGCCCAAGAACAGAAGGCTGGACAAAAAATGTTAGAACATCAACGGACATGACCCAGACGACGACAAAAAGCAGACAGGGTATTACCACCTGCTTCCCACCCTCACATCCCCACATTCCGCTCCCCCTTCCTCCCACTTCTCCTCTGGCTGACAGCAAACCACTTAGCGTCCGCTTCATTAACCCCACCTCACCCCCTTTCCACCCTCCCACCCCTCCTTCTCTCCCACAGCATCACTCTCCTACCCGCTTCTCTACGTTCTCTCCCACAGCATCACTCTCCTACCCGCTTCTCTACGTTCTCTCCCACAGCATCACTCTCCTACCCGCTTCTCTACGGCGAGATTACCATCATCTGGCGAGAAATGCGAAGTAGTAACGTTTCCAGTGTCCAGCAAAACTGTCATGGTGAGATTTCGCGAGAAGATTGTGAGAGGATTGTTGGTATTGAGAGACAACAGCGGCAATGTGGATTAGAGTTGTATTACATGGTGATTGCTTTTGAAACTGCGCAGCAGCCACTGCCTCTAGGCAGGTATGAAGTGGCATTGCCTAAAACATTCCAGACATAACACTAAATTTTGGTTGTTGTCAAACAACTACCATCACCATCACCACACACCATAACAACAAGAATAACAACACCAAACATAAGACATACATCTGCATGTTCATTTCTGTTACATCCACATTCAGGCTGAGATGCAAAATGAATGTCTGCAGCAGTTTTGAAAACGAGGGACATATGAATGAACACATGAAGTAAGGCACAGAGTAACGTTTACTCATACACAAGTACTTATTAACACACAGAGTAACGTTTATCTAACATACACAGAGTAACGTTTATCTAACACAAGTAACGTTATTAACATACACAGAGTAACGTTTATCTAACACCGATAACGTTTCAATACACGAGTAACGTTTATCTAACACACAGAGTAACGTTTATCTAACACACAAGTACGTTATCTAAACCGAGTAACGTTTATCTAACACACAGAGTAACGTTATCTAACGCAGAGTAACGTGTATCTAACACGCACAGAGTAACGTTGATCTAACACGCACGGAGTAACGTTTATCTAACACGCACGGAGTAACGTTTATCTAACACGCACGGAGTAACGTTTATCTACGCAATACAAAACAGACAAGTGGCTGTTGGATGATACGTCATCTTCAGATGCTATAAACAGCAGATGTCCAAAATGCACTAAAAATGAAGTCCTCCGATGGCAGTCAGCACTAGAAATTGAAGATTCAATTGTAATGTCAGTCCGTCAGTGTCTTTTTACCTCTACACCCCGGTGATGAAATACATGTGCAGCATATCAAAACTTCCCACAAAAACGATACTTCTGTCGAATGTATCACAAAACATAACACACAACAAAAGGTGTGTCTGCCCAAGATGTCCAACACCTGACAGCATCCAACGAACACCCCTCCAATGTGTCAAAATGGCCAGCGACAAAACAAATCTTCCCCCATTCTGTCAATCTATCCAACAACAGAAGAAACACGTAAAATCTTCGAAACTTCAATCAGCAAAAGAAATATCCTTACAACGCGTCAAAACTCCAAAGATAAGAGAGGCATCTGAACAATGGATTGAAACTTTAAAAAACATGCAGTTCTGAGAAATGTAGTCTGAAACAGCACAATATTTTGCTCGTAAATTCAAGAGACGTCCAGGAATCAGTGTTCCGTCTAAATTGTCATCAAAAGCAAAACAAATCACCACTATCACCGTCCAACAGCCCCCCCCCCCCCCCCCCGAATTAATGTGTGCACGCATGCACACACACACACACGCGCGCGCGCACGCAAGCACGCGCGCGAGCACATGCACACACACACACACCACTCACACACACACACACACACACTCACACACACACACACACACACACACACACACTCTAAGAAATTAAATTGTGCTCCTAGAGTGCGAGTTTTAACGGCATGAACAAGTTGTCCTCGTTGTATATTGTTTACCCTTTATTTTCCCTGCCACACCAACAGCTTCCGTGACAACAAATAATGTAAATATAAATACTGTGCTCTTAAGACAGACACAGCTTTTGTGAAAACATCCCACCTCCTAAGTCCTGAAATAGGCAACAATGAGAGTTAACTGGAAAAGAAGGGGGAGTAGAAGAAGGAAGAAGATCTACTAGAAAATTCGGGAAGGAATGCACCAGAAAATCGAATATAGTCAGGTGTAAAAGATATTTTTCACTAACAAGCGGGTAACATTTCCTTTTTAACGGACAGGTAGACAACTCTTTATCCTATGATGAAAAGATTACCCCCCTTAACTTGAAATGAAGGCTGCTCCTGACACTGTACGCCATAACTAATATCTATTTGGAATCAGGGCCATGTCATTATTTCATCACGGAAGGCTTACCCTACTTGTTCGTTAATTACCGTTTACTATTTTCTGCCTCATTTTAGTTTCCGATCCATCTTTTTTGTCCACCAGACAGACATTGATGGTCCTCATAATCGTGCTGTTGCCAGTGAAGTGTAGAATATGTATACCTTGTGTGTGTACGTGGGGGAGCTTGCTCACGAGATCGGATATGTGTGCGTGCAGGCCAATGTTGTGTGTTCTGAACATATAAGCAGTGAAAGAAAAAAAAAAACATCCACTGTCATTATGACAATGGTTGAGTAAAGATTAATACAGAGGAGAAAAAAAGAGAAAAAAAAAAAACAAAAACAATGGATGGGTTAGTAAGTGTGGAGGGAAGGGTGATTCTCAGCAAATGTGTAGTGGGGGGAGGGGGGGATGCAAGCAAACAGTCCCTCCATCACGACAATGGCTTGGCAAAGGAGAAGAAAAGCAAAACAAAACAAAATGGTAAAGGGAGGAAGATGTGGGGGAGTGGTGGAAGTGGAAAGAGTATGTTAACTGTACACATATCATCCTTCTCTGGCAACAACACAGTTATGGGCGCCGAAAACGTCTGTCTTGTGGACGACAGCAAATAAAGGAAATCTCAAAATTCTCTCTTGTGGACGAGAAGAAATAAAGGAAATCTCAAACTTCTGTCTTATGAACGACAAGAAATAAAGGAAATCTCAAAATTCTGTCTTGTGGACGACTAGAAATAAAGGAAATCTCACAATTCTGTCTTGTGGACGACAAGAAATAAAGGGAATCTCAAAATTCTGTCTTGTGGACGACTAGAAATAAAGGAAATCTCACAATTCTGTCTTGTGGACGACA
>CM065734.1:65831765-65836765 GCA_033310375.1 Conus canariensis
GACCCCCAGAGCCCCCTCTGGACTCCCTTCCTCTCCTGTCACTGGTCTGGCCTGGTGCAATGACATTGTAACCATGTCTGTAACCATGTCTGTAACCATGTCTGTAACCATGTCTGTAACCATGTGTGTCTTGTGTGGATTCATGTCACTGGTCTGGCCTGGTGCAGTGACATTGTAACCATGGTGCAGTGACATTGTGACCATGGCGCAGTGACATTGTAACCATAGTGCAGTGACATTGCAACCCTGGTGCAGTGACATTGTAACCATGGCGCAGTGACATTGTAACCATAGTGCAGTGACATTGCAACCCTGGTGCAGTGACATTGTAACCATGGCGCAGTGACATTGTAACCATGGTGCAGTGACATTGTAACCCTGGTGCAGTGACATTGTAACCATGGTGCAGTGACATTGTAACCATGGTGCAGACATTGTAACCATGGTGCAGTGACATTGTAACCATGGTGCAGTGACATTGTAACCATGGTGCAGACATTGTAACCATGGTGCAGTGACATTGTACCCATGGTGCAGTGACATTGTAACCATGGTGCAGTGACATTGTAACCATGGTGCAGTGACATTGCAACCCTGGTGCAGTGACATTGTAACCATGGCGCAGTGACATTGTAACCATAGTGCAGTGACATTGCAACCCTGGTGCAGTGACATTGTAACCATGGCGCAGTGACATTGTAACCATGGTGCAGTGACATTGTAACCATGGTGCAGTGACATTGTAACCATGGTGCAGTGACATTGTAACCATGGTGCAGACATTGTAACCATGGTGCAGTGACATTGTAACCATGGTGCAGTGACATTGTAACCATGGTGCAGACATTGTAACCATGGTGCAGTGACATTGTACCCATGGTGCAGTGACATTGTAACCATGGTGCAGTGACATTGTAACCATGGTGCAGTGACATTGTAACCATGGTGCAGTGACATTGTACCCATGGTGCAGTGACATTGTAACCATGGTGCAGTGACATTGTACCATGGTGCAGTGACATTGTAACCATAGTGCAGTGACATTGTAACCCTGGTGCAATGACATTGTAACCATAGTGTGGTGACATTGTAACCATGGTGCAGTGACATTGTAACCATGGTGCAGTGACATTGTAACCATGGTGCAGTGACATTGTAACCATAGTGCAGTGACATTGTAACCATGGTGCAGTGACATTGTAACCATGGTGCAGTGACATTGTAACCATAGTGCAGTGACATTGTAACCCTGGTGCAGTGACATTGTAACCCTGGTGCAGTGACATTGTAACCATGGTGCAGTGACATTGTAACCATAGTGTGGTGACATTGTAACCCTGGTGCAGTGACATTGTAACCATGGTGCAGTGACATTGTAACCATAGTGCAGTGACATTGTAACCATAGTGCAGTGACATTGTAACCATGTCTGTCTTTTTGTGTGGATTCCTGTTACTGGTCTGGCCTGGTGCAGTGACATTGTAACCATGTCTGTAACCATGTCTGTAACCATGTCTGTAACCATGTCTGTCTGTGTGGATTCCTGTTACTGTCGTCTTTGCATCTGAGGAGACACGAGCTATTTTTCACCTTATGTTGACCCGTCACTTTGAACAACCTCCCTCACTCTATTCCCCATGCAATACATTCTTTTCCGGTCCAGTCAATTCTTAAAAGCTTTTGCTGTTGAGATAACATACTGCAGTCAATGCTCTTCACTGTGATACTGAAATGTGTACCCAGTGCCAAAGCCCGGTCCTTCCCTACACGTGTGTCTTGGAATAATGACAATAAAAACTGACAACGAGGTAAATGTGGGCACTGATTCGTATTTTGATCGGTTTTTTCTCCAGTCTCCTCTGCCACCTTAGTGGCATTGCACGCACGACGTTCACTCCGACTCCTCGTCTACAAACACAGCCCGTCCCGGCGTGGTACAAATCCAGCACCAATCATCCACAGGGAGCATCCATGTCAAATCGTCATGAGACAATCCACCAGAGGAGACGCTGCACTGCTGCCGAGTCAATTTGGTGGTGTTCCGTTATGCCTGTTGTGATTCAGCCTACGCAGAACATCACCTACGAAGCTCCCTACTGTCGACAATAATTGTTTAATCACGAGCCGGTATGAGTGAGCTCTCCCTCCGAAGGAGGCAGCCCTGATATGGCCGTTTGAGGTCGGCTGGGTTATAAGTAACATTACCTTACCTTACCTCTGAAGAACGCTATCACATCCTGTCCAGCGACAGTCCCCGTGAATATGTTGACCCCGGTAACCCCGGCAGAAGCAAGCCAAAGCCAGAGACGCGAAGAGACGACCGAACCCGAGGTCAGCATGACAGCAGGACATGAAGGGCCACAGAGTTTGAGACATCTTTTTCTTCAGTGCTGATCGATGAGGATGAAGACAATGAAGATGATGCTACTGATTTCCATTCTAGTCTGAGACTACATGACAGGGCTGTTCTCATTACCTATCTCGGCGTCAACCAGGCATGAGCTATGCGGACAACTGCAGTGTTGGTCAGAACATCGAAGCTACACTCTCAGAGACGCGTCCATTAAGTGGATGAAACTCGACTGTGTGGTCCCAGTCTTCCCAGTTGAGTCCATGGCAAACTCAACTCTGGGTACGAGCCGGTCGGGGCAGAAAATTCTCACAAGCAAACAGCTCCAATGGGAATCCACCCGACGACACCCCAGCCGGGAGTCGGCAACGCCAACCACGTCGCCACAGCAGCTGGTGTTTGATCGTTATTCTGTTTGGTGGCTTCTTTGTGTATTTCTACCCCAGTCGTCCTCACCCTCCTCCCTCTTCTGGCCACCCTCCCTCACTACCACCACCACAACTGTTCCCCTTATTCTGTAAAAGCCTTGAGTTTCTCAGATATACAAAGAGTGAGCGTATATACCAGCCCTCTTCATCATCATCATTTTGACTGGTATTAGTTTTTAATGACTGTTTTTTTGTTGTTTTTGTTGTTACTGTTGTTGTTGCTGTTGTTGTTGTTGTTGATGATGTTGTTGTTGTTGTTACTGTTGCTGTTGTTGTTACTCATGGCTCTCTAGCTCTAAAGCGCCTTGTGTCTAGAACTTTGTTTCTTTGGGGGAAAAACATAGAACTAAACCAGATTTTAAAGATGATATTTAGAGCAACAGAACAAACTATTATTAGTTCACTGCCTCATTTACTGTCTGAGAGGAAGCTGCTAAGGACATGGCAGTTTAGTATGTGACCATAAGAGTCTTGCTGTCTTGTTACATTTTAGTCGGCCTCTTTCGAACTCAAGTCCGTGCAACGTTACCATAAGCCTGCCTCATCGAAGGAACAGCGTTAAGGCATCGTCTGGCTCAGTCGGCTTTTTGTTCTTTGGTTCTGCCACTGCTTTGAAGTACAAAGTAACATGGCCATTGAGTGCTTTCAGTCTCTCTTTCACTTTCTTGCTTTAGCAGCAGCTGGTACACCTGTTCCTTCCCGGTCCTCTACTCCTCCCCCTCCCCACCACCACATACTATCACCACTACCACCACCACCGCCACCACCACCATATGCTATCACCACCACCACTTCCTACACCATCCCTTAACCGAATTGAATCACGCTCATTTCTTTCTTGAAAAAGTTCTTAATTAGTCCGCTTGCTCCGTGTCTTGCTCTCTCTGCCTACTTTAGTAGTACAGCAATCGCTTTCTTTTCCTCAGACATCCCAACGTTGTTTTTTTTGGTACCAGTTTTGAGTTAAAGTCCGTTCAAGAGATGTTTTTATCTTAGTTATTACTCCCAGCGAGGGCACTAAATGTTCACCCATGTCTATATGTCTGTCTGTCTGTTTGTTTGTTTGTCTGACTGCAAGATCGTGCAAAAAGTACGGAATCGATTTGATCCAAACTTGGTGGCAAAATGACATGCGAAGCAAGTGCGAGGCCAACAAAATATCATGAGGATCTGTGCCAGAGATATGGACCAAACAGCGGATCCAGGGATCGGTACAGCAAGATTATTACAAATTGTTACTGCATAAGAACTGTTAAGTTATTGTTTATGACATGATTACTATGAAGTAATCCAATTTTATGGAAACGTAAAGCTTTCTAATGATACAAACATAACGTTTTATGGTTTCCATATTTTGTTTTTAACAGAGAGAGAGAGAGAGAGAGAGAGAGAGAGAGAGAGAGAGAGAGAGAGAGAGAGAGAGAGAGAGAGAGAGAGACGCTTCAGACGCTTCAGACATATTTTATTGACATTGACCTATACAGTCTTTGTGTCAAGGGGGAACAAGATCATATTTGCAGCGCCAGGAAAGAGCAGGAAAAATCTGGAATGAAACAGGCAAACTGAATAGCTCAGTAAATGTGAACAGTCAAAGCATTTCGAAATAAAGTAATAGGAAAATCAAAAAGGGAATCGTCTTGGTAACAAATCAAATTCATAGTAGAAGAAAAAGGAAAGAGAACATTTTATACACACAGACGCGCGCGTGCGCACGCACATGCGGCGCGCACACACACACACACACACACACACACACACACACACACACACACACACACACACACACACTCACTCACACATCACACACACACACACACACACACACACACACACACACACACACACACACACACACACACACACACACACACACACACACACACACAGAGGCAGAGAGAAATAGAGAGACAGAGAGAATCAGAGAGACAGAAGAAGAAGAAGAAGAAGAAGAAGAAGAAGAAGAAGAAGAAGAAGAAGAAGAAGAAGAAGAAGAAGAAGAAGAAATAAAAAACGAAAAAGTAATCATCAAACTGTAACAGCATCAGACACTATTACAAAAGTCATTAAGATCAAGCATTTTCTAGGAGAGAGAGAAAGAGAGAGAGAGAGAGAGAGAGAGAGAGGAGGAGAGAGAGAGAGAGAGAGAGAGAGAGAGAGAGGAGAGAGAGAGAGAGAGAGAGCATGGGAGGTAAATCTTTTTAGCCCTTAGTAACCATTACTTC
>CM065734.1:65844265-65849265 GCA_033310375.1 Conus canariensis
AAGAGGCTATATGAAGATCCATACTGTTTATAAATGATGATTCAAGAGGCTATATGAAGATCCATACTGTTTATAAATGACGATTCAAGAGGCTATATGAAGATCCATACTGTTTATAAATGATGATTCAAGAGGCTATATGAAGATCCATGCTGTTTATAAATGAGGATTCAAGAGGCTATATGAAGATCCATGCTGTTTATAAATGATGATTCAAGAGGCTATATGAAGATCCATACTGTTTATAAATAATGATTCAAGAGGCTATATGAAGATCCATACTGTTTATAAATGAGGATTCAAGAGGCTATATGAAGATCCATACTGTTTATAAATGAGGATTCAAGAGGCTATATGAAGATCCATACTGTTTATAAATGAGGATTCAAGAGGCTATATGAAGATCCATACTGTTTATAAATGAGGATTCAAGAGGCTATATGAAGATCCATACTGTTTATAAATGAGGATTCAAGAGGCTATATGAAGATCCATACTGTTTATAAATGAGGATTCAAGAGGCTATATGAAGATCCATACTGTTTATAAATGATGATTCAAGAGGCTATATGAAGATCCATACTGTTTATAAATGAGGATTCAAGAGGCTATATGAAGATCCATACTGTTTATAAATATATCTTATCATCTTCAATAGTTATCTTTGGCTTTCTTTTCAATTGTAAATGTCAGAATTATATACAGGCATCTTTTGTAAAAGAATATGCTTGTCAGCATTCTATTATATTTGCATATTTTTTTTAAAAACCTGTGTTGCATATTTCTTTATTTGCGTCGTTTTCAAGTTTGGCTTGTTGTCTTTTTCTTGGTACCAGTCATTGTTTTTTCGTGTTTGTTTTTCGTCCAACACTATGTGTTCTTACATGTCGGTATCTTTTACTTGTCTGACAGTGTTTTGAACACTGAAACAAGCTGCAGCCAAACTAAAAACAAGCAAAACTATACAAGGTGCAAAGCAACGCTTATTGAAAACACGAGTCGTGCAATTTTGACAAGTTCGTCTTTTAAGACGTAATTAGCAACAGACATCAAACGTCGAAACATTCTTCTGCTGTTCGCGAGCTAGGGAATAATACTGTTCTAAATATCTAGCGCAAAAAGATTTTTAAGGAGGATAAAAATGTAGCACACGCTGTCCACAAGAAAAAAAAGAAACGTCCTCAACTATTCATCTGAAAGGCATCATGAACTGTCTTGGACTGAAATCGCCCAGGCATCGTTCAATTGAGACAAAGCAGGCCGGCGTTTTCTGTTAGCAGGACGACTGATAATAGCTTCCGTTGTTCCCTCGTCTGCCGATGGCCTGGAGGAAGACCCTGTCACCTGTCTGCCGATGGAGGAGACCCTGTCACTGTCTGCCGATGGAGGAGGACCCTGTCACCTGTCTGCCGATGGAGGAGGACCCTGTCACCTGTCTGCCGATGGAGGAGGACCCTGTCACCTGTCTGCCGATGGAGGAGGACCCTGTCACCTGTCTGCCGATGGAGGAGGACCCTGTCACCTGTCTGCCGATGGAGGTGGACCCTGTCACCTGTCTGCCAATGGAGGTGGACCCTGTCACCTGTCTGCCGATGGAGGAGGACCCTGTCACCTGTCTGCCGATGGAGGAGGACCCTGTCACCTGTCTGCCGATGGCCTGGAGGAGGACCCTGTCACCTGTCTGCCGATACCTGGAGGAGGACCGTCACCTGTCTCCGATGGGGAGGACCCTGTCACCTGTCTGCCGATGGAGGAGGACCCTGTCACCTGTCTGCCGATGGAGGAGGACCCTGTCACCTGTCTGCCGATCTGGAGGAGGACCCTGTCACCTGTCTGCCGATGGAGGAGGAGGACCCTGTCACCTGTCTGCCAGATGGAGGAGGACCCTGTCACCTGTCTGCCGATGGAGGAAGGACCCTGTCACCTGTCTGCCGATGGAGGAGGACCCTGTCACCTGTCTGCCGATGGAGGAGGACCCTGTCACCTGTCTGCCGATGGAGGAGGACCCTGTCACCTGTCTGCCAATGGAGGTGGACCTGTCACTGTCTGCCGATGGAGGTGGACCCTGTCACCTGTCTGCCATGGAGTGGACCCTGTCACCTGTGCAATGGAGGGGGCCTGTCATGTCTGCGTGGAGGTCTACTCCTGTCACACTGTCGTGGCTTCCAGTTCGGGAGGCCTCCGTGAGATCTCATTTCTACACGAGGCTTGCCAGTGCAGACGACATTTTACAACGAGGCCTGCCAGTGAGACGACATTTTACAACGAGGCCTGCCAGTGCAGACGACATTTTACAACGAGGCCTGCCAGTGCAGACGACATTTTACAACGAGGCCTGCCAGTGCAGACGACATTTACAACGAGGCCTGCCAGTGCAGACGACATTTTACAACGAGGCCTGCCAGTGCAGACGACATTTTCGAGGCTGCGTGGGTTTGGAAGAGCGAGGGGTGCGGCGCCATGGTTTTCGTGGGAGGCGCGTGGGGTGGGAGGGGGGGGGGGGGGGGGAGGTCTGTCTGGTCTGGCCACTGATTTCATCGTTAATGTGGCCATGCTTTGGACTGTCAGCATCATCCCGGAGCACTTTCTTTGGAATATGTCCAGTTTTTTTTTCTCAGCGCTGGACTTCAATTGCCACCTTTCTCAACTTTATAAAAGGGCAGGGGCAGAAGTGGGGAGGGGGGGGGGGGGAAGGGGGGGTATAGGAGTTGTAAAACCACAAATTAAAAGGCCAGCAATATCTTCTTGCACCCCAGAACCTGGAGACCAGTCATCATCATCATCATCATCATCATCATCATCATCATCATCATCATCATCATCATCATTGTTAGTGTTGTTGTTGCGGTTGTCGTCGTCGTCCTAACCTTCCTCCTCCTCCTCCTCCTCATCGTAGTCGTCGTCGTCGTCACCGTCATTGTTGCTGTTGTTGTTGTTGTTGTCGTCGTCGTCGTCGTCGTCGTCGTTGTTGTTGTTGATGTTGTTGTTGTTACCAAGATTACTGTTATAGCCCCTGTTTTCTGTTTGAGACCAAGCTGGAAGCGCTTTACAATGCGTCCTCTCGTTCGCACACCGGGCTCTCCACCTTGGTACAGCCGACTGAAGAGCTGCCTGCTGACGTTAATCATTCCTCTCTCCTGTCATTCAGACGAAACGTTCAGCCATTTCATTGTCGTTCAAAGCTCCTGTCATTCAGACGAAACGTTCAGCCATTTCATTGTCGTTCAGAGCTCTAGCGTTATTCATGATGCTGTTCTGTTTCTTTCGAAAGTTAGGGCAAAAAAACAACAACAACAACAACAACAACAACAACAACAACAACAACAACAACAACAAACACCACAAACACACTCATATGCCCACCACAACACAAATCATCATTGGCATAGTTCTAGAAAAAAGGTATTCCAATGCAATCTGATGGAAAGGAGCAGAAGATGAGGAGAGACAGTAACGGATAGAGAGACAGACAGACAGACACACAGACAGCCAAACCGACGGACAGAAGAAAAGAAGACAAAGACAAGGACGTAAAAACTCAGAAAAAGACAGATCACATTTGCTGTCAAATCCAATGTGAAATTCTCTCTCTCTCTCTCTCTCTCTCTCTCTCTCTCTCTCTCTCTCTCTCTCTCTCTCTCTCTCTCCTTTTCTCACACACACACTCACACGCCTACAAACAACACACACATAGACGGGGACGCACACACACACACACACACACACACACACACACACACACACACACACACACACACACACACACACACACACACACACACGCCTTCCCTCTCTCTCTCTGTCTCTCTCTCTCCAATAATAATCAACATTCTCAGAAAATAAACATTCCTTCTGCTTTGATTAGTTTATGCAAATCGAATCTGGCATCTTTCGGAAATTGGCAATAAAATCATCTTCACAAACGTCAAAAAGGAACAATCTAACAATCTTCAACCCCCCCTTTAAAAAGAAATCAAATGAAGACTTCATAACTCTTGATTAAACGGATCTCATGTTTAACTCGCCATGGTGGCGCTGAGGTTAGCATTACCTAATGGCGGTCGAAAGGTTGTGTGTTCAAATCTTTTCAGAACCATCATCTTTTGTTTCCTTTTAAACTGTTTGATTTTCTTTTTGCTGACAACGTACGTACAAAACAAGTATAAAGTGTTACCATACCTTCGAAGTAAGTGACGACTGAAGTGTCATAAAAACAACAGAAAATCAAGGAAAAAACATGATAACAAGAGCAACAACAAAAAAACGCATGCACGAAAATCTCTAAATGAAAACAAAAAGTCACAGAGTTTGCAGTATGTCATGGAGAGTTCGGATCGCTGACAATTTCACTTCCCATCTTTAACGTGTTGTCGTTCTGGTGGTATCAGTGTAGTGTAAGATAGATCCTTCCCCAACTTTCCTGCGATGTTTATACCCGTCTGTCATCTTACTTGTGTCAGGTATGAACGTGAAATTAGATGATAACGGACCAGTTTGCTAACCAACTCACTAAGGAAGCCACAGACGAGAAAGCGAGAGTCGGCAGTACCGAGCAGAAATGAGGGGAGTGGAGGTATACGTTTCTGGAGCAGAAATGAGGGGAGTGGAGGTATACGTTTCTGGAGCAGAATTGTCAGATAACACGAATGCTGTGGATACCTGAAAAGTGGTCCTGGCATTACCAGGAGAGAAAGTTTGACTGCATGTGTTTCATGGACATGAAAAAACAACAACAAACCCCAAAAACAAAATTCAAAGCAACCACAAAACAAAACAAATCAAACAAAACAAACAACAGAAAAAAAAATAACAAAACAGACAAACAAACAAACAAAAAACCAAAACAAACACATGTACAACACGCACACAGCATAGGTAAAGGAAGAAAAAGGCGAATGAAGAGAGAGGTTCCTGGTTCAATCCAATAGTTTTCATCCAATGCCAGCCTCTCGTACTGTTTGTTTTGGGGTTTGTATTGTTCTACTGCTGCCGTGTACATG
>CM065734.1:65851765-65879265 GCA_033310375.1 Conus canariensis
ACCCTCTCCCATCCCCAGCACGTTAAACTTTTCCATAAGTATTCAGCATTCATGGCGTAGGTTTACAGATTCAAAACAAAATTCACTTTCTAAGATCAATATGATGTCCAACACGTACATTCCCCCGCATGGAAAGCAATGTCATTTTGATTCCGAGAAGAAAACAGTTCTGACACGTACATCTTAATCGTTCAGCATTTTTACCGTTTTGTTTGTTTTATATTTGAATTTTTTTTTCCTTGTTTTGTAAACATATTGTGCTCCTCACTTATTTCAGAGATAAGCATGTGCATAAATCCTAATCATAACTTCTGTATTGCAAACACTTAACTGGGTCGCGTGAATCCTCAAAGTTTGCAGTCAGCAAAGTGAGCACAAAGGTACCCTGATCATCCAAGATCTGAGCTGGACAAGGATAATAAACATCACTTCATCTTATACAGTATTTAGTCAGACCTATGTATCCTATGTTATCCCTCAAAGAGTTGCCATTGTTAGTAATCTCACCAACTATCAGTTAACCTAATTTCTATACCAAATTGTCTTGAGACATAGCCTACCCTTATTAATGTGTATTGTGTGGGTGTGTGGTGTAGTAGTAATAGTAGTAGTAGTAGTAGTAGTAGTAGTAGTAGTAGTAGTAGTAGTAGTAGTAGTAGTAGTAGTAGAAGGAGAGAACCAGAACTCAGAACTCAGATGGTTTACTTCATATAAAGGCCATTGCCCCTTATGAAGGGGGGTATGGAGAACATAACAACATCAATATGAGAATTATACAGAACACAAAGAAAAACTGGTTGGACTACTCCGTCACGAAGTCATGACTGATCTAAGCTGAAATGCCTTGAATAAGTAAATTGAGAAATTTCTTATTATGCTTTCATTCTGAGATGCCATTAGCAGGATTAACCGAAACTGACAGGGATCCTTGGAAAACTTTGTCGGTACATATTGTGCTCTTAGACTGGATAATTTACGACAACATAAAACAAAATGAAGTTCATCCTCTTTTCCATTTTTGCATAATGGACAAGTCAAATCTATCCCAGTATATTTACTGTAACGATACCGGTGTTCTGCTATGTCTGAAATTCCCAGTCTAAATTTGGTCATTGTCAGCTTCAAGTGTTTATCTAAATCCATTCGTAGATAACGTTTGACATCGTGTACCGAACAAAATGTCCGATACATGGTAAATCTATCACTATTTTTGACATGAAAGTCCCATTCCTGCCACCTGCATGCAATCAATCTGTCTTTAAATTCACACAGAAATGATTTATCATTTTGCACTCCTTGGTTTATCCAAACATAGCCATATTCAAATTGATATAATTTGCAACGGACATTTGAAGCCCAATTTCTTTTGTCTCTTGCATCTAGGTCGTATAACATCATATAGGCTTTCCGAGGTAATCTGTGATCATTCATTTTTGTTAATTTCAACCAGTATCGGATACAGCTTAACACAGAATTCAAAGAGATAGGATATCTATTGGTCTCCCCATAGACAAAGTCATTGGGTGTTCGCATTTTAACTCCTAAAAATTTCTTTAATGCAAAGAGGTGCACTTTTTCACAATGGCGGGCTGCATCATCTAGTCCCCAAAGTTCTGCGCCGTATAGAGCAATGGGTTGAACCTGTGAATCAAATAACTTCACAATAAATCTAAACTAGTATTCTTCACAATATACAGTTTTCTCATAATGCAGAGCAGAGCTTTCTTTGCTTTACTTACAAGGTCATTGCAAGCCAATGTGAAACTGAGTTTTGTTGAAAACAGTATACCTAAGTATTTATAAGCATTTACGACAGGCATAACAGCATTATTATATGTCCAATTTTCTCTTGCTGCTAAGTAGCCACCTTTTCTAAACACAATTATATTGCTTTTGCTTAAATTCACTTTCAAATCAAGAGAAAAAGCTGCGCGTTGCAGACTGTTTAACTGTGTCTGCAAACCAATAACTGTTTCTGATAATAGTACAACATCATCTGTTAATAACAAAATAAAGAGCTCAAAATAATCCGTTGTAAACATTGCACCATGCCTACCATTTTGAATTATTTCTATGGCAAGTTCATTGATAAACAAAGAAAATAAAACAGGACTGCACACGTCACCTTGCTTAACAACATAGGTGCACATTATGAAATCAGTTAGTTTATGTCCACACCGGTAGAAAGAAACTCGTGGAGAGCGTGGCAGCAGAGAGTCCTCAGACGAGAAGCCCCCTTCAAGCAAGTGTTTCGGCCCTTATCTCCTGACACTCTAGGGGGGTTGGGCCACACCCGGTTCATGACTCCGGATGTCCCTCTGCTGCCCCCTTTTTTTTTTCCCCATCTTGGGACGAGCCATGGCTGGGATTCGAACCCATGACCCTCTGGACATGCTCATTTTTCACTTAATGACTCGCGCTTTAACCACTGAGCCACAGGGACACCTGATATTTGTAGGGAAATTAAGCCTTATGAAGTTCACTTTTGTTCCTCCTTGACCAGATCCAGCTTGAACACCTCTCCGCCGCTTCTGCCATTGCTTTCAGGGCTCTGGTTTTTTCCTTCCCTGCAACTGAGAGCTGTTTCATGAAGCTGTATGCAGACGTTCCTACAAACCCCATAGCTCCAATTTCTGCAGGGAGGACTTTGACCTGATAGCCTTCTCTCCCAGGCTGTTTGCCAGATCAGCATACTTTTCAGTCTTGTAGATTTGAGCTGCCTCCATTCTGTTCTCATATGGCACCGTGAGCTCGATCATGATCAGCTGCTTGGTTGACTTAGAGTGGACTACTATGTCTGGTCTCATGCCACTCTTGCTGATGATCTCTGGGTGACTCTTCCATTCTGGGAGGTCTGCAATGCACTTCCAGTCATCTGCCCCGTCCAGCAGACTCTGCCTGCATGTTTCGAGTGGCACTGTTGTTTCTTGGCCATGATTTGCTGCCTCCTGCCGTGAAGAATGTTGCGGGTGCTTTTGGAGTCCTGATTTTCCCTTTTGTGGTGTTGGTACTAGCCCAGACTACTTGTACAATCTCTTTGAGCACTTGGTTGTGCCTCCATGTGTACCATCCTTGAGCCAGGGCTACTTTACATGAGCTTAGGACATGCTCCACTGTTTGTTTTTCATGGCAGAGGGGGCATGCATGATCGTCTGTTTTCCCCCACATCACCAGGTTTGCATTTGAGGGCAGAAGGTCATAAGCAGATCTGAGAATGAAGCTGATCCTGAGAGGGGCCATGTGCCAAATGTCATTCCAAGTGGGACTTCTTTGGAGTGCATTCTCCCACGTTGTCCATTGCCCTTGCTGGCTCTGCTGGACTGCTTTTTGGAGTCTTTTTTGGTCTTCTTCTTTTCTCATCTCCTGAATCATCATGTCTCTTTTGGCTTTTCCTTTGGCCTTTGACCACCATTCAGTTTTGGTACCCCCAGTCCTTGTCTGTTGGTCTGTGTGTGTCCTGTTATTTCTCTGATCTTGAGACTTTCTTTTGCAGAATCCATCGCCTCTTGAACTTTCCATTTTCTGCCTGTCTTCAGCTGGGGCTTGATTGCTTCTACCACCTTGTCTCCTGAGTCCTCCAGCATGCTTTGAAGTCTGATCTTCCCTGCTTTGTATTCCTCCAGGATGGATTTCAGTGGTAGTTTCAGCTTTGCTTGGCGACAGTACAGCGCTATGTCAGTCAGACAGGGTGGGACACCAAGCCATTTCCTTGTGAACTTGTTGATTTTGGCTTCCATTGCCTCCACTATGCTGGTGCAGATGTCGTATATCATCAGAGGCCATAGCAGCTTTGGTATCAGCATGAACTGCAGACACCAGACCTTGTATTTGCCAGGGAGCCCACACTGGTCAATGGTCTCCAAGCCTTCCTCCGCCATCTGCTTGGTTTCTTTTGCTCTTTGTGTGTCTTTCAGCGTATCATCATACCATCTTCCAAGGCTCTTGACTGGTTCTTCTGTGACTGTTGGAATGGCCTGGTTGGCAACACTGAAGACCACAGATCCGGCCACTTTTCCTTTCCTCAGTGAGAGACTCCGTGATTTCTTTGGCTTGAACTTCATTCTGGATGAGGCAACTATGTCGTCCAGCCTCTCCAGCACATGACGTGTCTCATCTTCTCTGGATGAAATCACTGTAGTGTCATCCATGAAGGCCTTGAGAGGAGGCATCTTGTATCCATCGCCAAGGTCTGTTTGTCTCGCGTTGTTTGTTGCTGCTTTCAAGATGAGTTCCATTGCCAGCACGAACAGTATTGGGGAAATTGCACAGCCCATTGCAATACCCACTTCCAAGTTGATCCAGTCTGTTGTGTACTCCTTGGTAGAGAACTGCATTGAGAAGCCATTGAAGTACTTCTTGAGCATGTCGCGGATGTTCTTTGGCACATGGCACATCTCAAGAGCCAACTGTATCATCTCATGGGGCACAGATCCATATGCGTTTGCCAGATCAAGCCACACTACGTTCATGTCTCTTTTTTCTGTTTTTGCTTTTTGGATTGCGTCCCAGATCATTGTGGCGTGTTCTACACAGCCAGCCACGCCTGGGATGCCACCTTTCTGGACTGACACATCCAAGTACTTGTTTTCCATCAGGTACTTGGTCAGCCTTGCTGCCATGACAGAGAAGATTTTCCCTTCGACGTTCAGTAGTGATATTGGCCTGAACTGGCTGATGTCACTTGAGTTTTGCTCTTTGGGGATGTACACACCATCTGCCGTCATCCACTGGCCGCTGATCTTCTGGTTTCTCCAAGCCGATCGCAGCAGCCTGTGGAGCCACTCCAGCACCTTGGAACATTTCTTGTAAAGCTGGTAAGGTATTCCGTTTGGCCCTGGTGATGATTTGGCTCTGGCTTTGTCGACCACCTTCTTGATTTCCGCCAACGTTGGAGGCTTGCCATTGAACTGTTCCTCAGGGTTGGTTGGCCACACCAGACCTTGAATGTCGAGTGGTGCTTTGCTCTGTGGGTCAGAGTATGTTTTCCTCAGATGCTGCTCAAGAACTCCTTTGTCCACACTTAGGGTCCCAGATTTTGGCTGCTCAAACAGTGTTCTGGCAAACTGGAAGGGGTCTCTGAAGAAGCGCTCTTGTGTCTTCTTCTTTTTGCTCTTCCTCTTCCTCGCAGATTCCGCTTTGCTGAGGGCGCTGTGTTTTGCTTTCAGGTCTTTCCACAGTTTTTTCAAGCCTTGTTTTTCAGCTGGCAATGCGGTCTTCATTTGCATCTTGAGGTTTTTCTTTGGACCCTGATCTTGTCCATCTTTTCTTGGCGTCTGGATTTGTTTGGAGGTGTTTTCTCTTTGGGTAGTTTTGCTCCATAGGCGTCTCTACATGTGGCATACACAATGTCCCCATATGTGGCTAGTTTGTGTTCCAGGGTGCTTTTCCCTATCAGTGCATCGAGTCTTTGGACGATTTTTGCATCCAGTTTCTCCCAATCTTCAGTTTCGTTTGCTCGTGGCAGGTTGAGTTTCAGGCGCCTGGCATCGAGGGCCTGTGCAAATTCCTCATCCGAACCAACAGCGTGGATGTCCTTGGCACTTGGTTTAAATCCTGGCCTTGGTCTTCCGACGTCTTATCTGCTGATGCAGTGCGCTGCTGCTCATTCAGATGAGTCTTCACACATCCCATCTTTGTTCTGTGGATCTTCATGCCACGGGTGGTAGCGAAACGCTTTCCACATGGATATTCCATTTGGTCCATGTTCATAGTCCGTTTGGGACCGTATCTTAACTTTAACATTATTATACATACTTTTGATGCAATTGTATAAATTAACATTTATACCATTTTTAACTAAAATTGACCAAAGAATTTTCCTATTAATGGAATCAAAAGCCTTCTCAAAATCTATGAATGCAACATATAATTTTCTGTTGAAAGAGAACTGTTTTTGTATGATAGCTAACAAAGTAAACATATGATCAATAGTTGAATAGTTCTTTTTGAATCCTGCTTGATATTCTCCAGTAATATTATTTTCCTCAACCCACTCTTGTAAACGATGATTAATGACTGTACTATAAATTTTGCTACTAATATTGCATAATGAAATGCCCCTGTAATTGTTAGGGTTGTTGACATCTCCTTTTTTGTACAAGGGAAACACAATACTTTCTGTCCAACTGTCAGGAAATATACTTTTCTGAAACAAAGCATTAAAAAATGTGACAAAGAAATCTGCAACACAATCACCTGCATTTTTTAACAACTCTCCAGTTATTCCATCCGGCCCGGCAGCTTTTCTAATCTTTATCTTTCTAATTGCTAAAATAACTTCTTCCTTTGATATTGGTCAGTTGAAATAAACATCATTACCATCAACATTCAATTCGTCCTCGTCTGGTTCACTTTCTTTTTCGAGTAAAGTTTTCAAGTGTTCAAACCAGTTGTCCAAAGTGATATCCTTGCTAACGTGTTTCCGTTTACATGAAAGTTTATTGACATTTTCCCCAAATTGCTTTTGATTATTCACCGAAGATAACAATTCATCTAACAACAATTTGTGGAAATCCTTCTCTTTGCGCTTTAACAAATGTTTGTACTCTCTACGTGCAATACAAAAAGCATTTCCGTCTTCAGAATATCCTGTTCGACGGGATATTCTGTAAAGCTTTCTTAAATTTTTCTTTGCTGCCTTACATTCATGATCATACCAGTCATCTAATTTATCATCATCACCAATTCTGATCTGCCTATTCATGCATTCAGCACTTCGTTTAATGCAATCGTTAAATATAGACAAAGCTTCGTCAATATCATAATCAATTAAACTTACAGCTAACTCTAGCATTCTACGAGAGTAGAAGGAGAGAGAGAGAGAGAGAGAGAGAGAGAGAGAGAGAGAGAGAGAGAGAGAGAGAGAGAGGGGGGGGGGGGCGGGGACAAAGACAGAGCCAGAGAGACAGAGGGACGGGGAGGGTGGGAAGGAAGGGGAGGGTATCGTGTCATACAAGTTTTGTTTACAAAATTACAATATGTTCTAGAATAAATTTTGATTTCCCGTGTTCCACTATGTGACAAAATTTTACGAGAGTTGCACTTGAATTTGATTTAACAAGTTGGCCCACGTTTAACTGGAATATGGAGGGCTGTTGGCAGAAGGATGGAGGTTTAACTGGGGAGGGGGGAGGCTGACGACAGAATAGAAAATAATGATGATAAATGCAATGTGTATTTTTGGAGAAAAAAGCAGAAAGAAAGAAAGAAAATTACGTGGAACACTCCAGGGCGTCTTTTGGGAGTAGGCCCACTAAGTGTTGGACCAGATTAATCGCTGTGACTGTGAGGCTGTCGCTCTTATCTACTAAACCTAAGCCTGTGCTATTTTCCTTCAATAACATAACAAGGAAAATGGCGATCCGTTCTAAATTACAGTGAGGGAGACAGGGGCGTTTCATCGCCGTTTCCTTAAAAAAAAATTTAGTTTATAAAAACATTTTCAGACCGACATCAATGAAGCCGACTTGATCGAGCACGGAGAAAAAACAAAGAGAAAACAAACAAACAAACAAAAAACCTTGTCATTTCCCCGATTTTTTCGATTTCCTGACATTTAAAGTTTGTAATAAAGCTTTATCGCTTCAGTTGTTACATTGCTGACCAACAAATGCTTACTTGCTTAAAAAAAGTCGAAAGCGTTCGACTCGTCACGTTGTATAGTAAAATGTGTAATTCTTTTAATAATGTATAAAAACTCACAGTGTCCGGTAATAAACATGACCATCGAGTTCCAATTCAGGAGCCGAGCCGAAGATTCGGCAGATCAAGATAGGTTCACAATGGACCGAACAATAAATATCAGTTATTGTTCTCGGAAAAAAAAATAAACAAAAAAAGGCAAGAGAAGAACAAAAACAGCAACAACAACAACAATAACAACAACAACAACGACAACAACAACAAAAACAACAACTGAATTTATTGAGTTCTGTCTGAACCCCGCGTCGACGAGAAGACGAATGGAGATCGATTCACAAATCGGATGAAGAATTTGATATTCCTTTGATCGATTCACAAATCGGATGAAGAATTTGATATTCCTTTGATCGATTCACAAATCGGATGAAGAATTTGATATTCCTTTGATCGATTCACAAATCGGATGAAGAATTTGATATTCCTTTGATCGATTCACAAATCGGATGAAGAATTTGATATTCCTTTGATCGATTCACAAATCGGATGAAGAATTTGATATTCCTTTGATCGATTCACAAATCGGATGAAGAATTTGATATTCCTTTGATCGATTCACAATCGGATGAAGAATTTGATATTCCTTTGATCGATTCACAAATCGGATGAAGAATTTGATATTCCTTTGATCGATTCACAATCGGATGAAGAATTTGATATTCCTTTGATCGATTCACAAATCGGATGAAGAATTTGATATTCCTTTGATCGATTCACAAATCGGATGAAGAATTTGATATTCCTTTGATCGATTCACAAATCGGATGAAGAATTTGATATTCCTTTGATCGATTCACAAATCGGATGAAGAATTTGATATTCCTTTGATCGATTCACAAATCGGATGAAGAATTTGATATTCCTTTGATCGATTCACAAATCGGATGAAGAATTTGATATTCCTTTGATCGATTCACAAGTCGGATGAAGAATTTGATATTCCTTTTAGGTGTTTTAACAAGTTTTTGTCGAGATCGATTCACAAATCGGATGAAGAATTTGATATTCCTTTTAGGTGTTTTAACAAGTTTTTGTCGGAAAAATACTCAGAAATATTATATTTCAGTCTTTGATCGATATTTTCATGCAAAAAAAGGCAATAATGGTGCTGAGGAAAAGGTCTGCGGACACTTCTGTCTTAGAGTCGTTTTTTTTTCTGCTGGCTCTTCGCTTCTTTCTGCTTAGGTCTGTGAAGTAATGTACACATCTGAACATGGACAGATTCAGTTTACGTCTGTTTTACATCCCTTTGTCAAAATGAAGATGTCATGCATTTTGCTGTGGACCACTCGCTGGTAATGCAGAGTCAGTTTTCTGTAAAATCAGGGTTAAAAAATGTACACGATGCAAGAATTTATTTAGATTCATGACTCAATTCGTTGTCTCTTTCGACACAAAGATATCAGAGCTTTTGATTGTATGAAGAGCCGTTACATTCTACCCATTGAAGACTATGTGATTGTATGAACAGCCGTTACATTCTACCCATTGAAGACTATGTGATTGTATGAACAGCCGTTACATTCTACCCATTGAAGACTATGTGATTGTATGAACAGCCGTTACATTCTACCCATTGAAGACTATGTGATTGTATGAACAGCCGTTACATTCTACCCATTGAAGACTATGTGATTGTATGAACAGCCGTTACATTCTACCCATTGAAGACTATGTGATTGTATGAACAGCCGTTACATTCTACCCATTGAAGACTATGTGATTGTATGAACAGCCGTTACATTCTACCCATTGAAGACTATGTGATTGTATGAACAGCCGTTACATTCTACCCATTGAAGACTATGTGATTGTATGAACAGCCGTTACATTCTACCCATTGAAGACTATGTGATTGTATGAACAGCCGTTACATTCTACCCATTGAAGACTATGTGATTGTATGAACAGCCGTTACATTCTACCCATTGAAGACTATGTGATTGTATGAACAGCCGTTACATTCTACCCATTGAAGACTATGTGATTGTATGAACAGCCGTTACATTCTACCCATTGAAGACTATGTGATTGTATGAACAGCCGTTACATTCTACCCATTGAAGACTATGTGATTGTATGAACAGCCGTTACATTCTACCCATTGAAGACTATGTGATTGTATGAACAGCCGTTACATTCTACCATTGAAAACTATGTGATTGTGTGAACAGCCGTTACATTCTACCATTGAAGACTATGTGATTGTATGAACAGCCGTTACATTCTACCCATTGAAGACTATGTGAAAGATAGAAATCTAAAACTGGAAATTTAACCCCCCAAAGCACTATTAAAAACTAAAATGTCAGTGCATAACGACGACAGATAATGACCAAATAATGCATATTTGTTTCTTTATTCTAGAGCTTTTGCCATTGAAAAGCAATCTGAATCATTGGCCGATTATAACTGCAAAGTGTACACTGTTAAAACTGGCAAAAAAAAAAAAAAAAAAAAAAAAAAAAAGAAGAAGAAAAGAAGATGAAAACCGGCAGAGTTAATGCTTTCATACTAAAGTAAGAAATAAAACTATTGAAAGGAGTGTCGATTACCGACAAAAAGCATGAATCATTTTCCTAACAGGACAATGGATACGATCAGCCATCACGGAATAGATCGCTCTACTTGACGTGATCAGCCATCACGGAATAGATCACTCTACTTGACGTGATCAGCCATCACGGAAAAGATCGCTCTGCTTGACGTGATCAGCCATCACGGAATAGATCGCTGTGCTTGACGTGATCAGCCATCACAGAATAGATCGCTCTACTTGACGTGATCAGCCATCAAGGAATAGATCGCTGTGCTTGACGTGATCAGCCATCACGGAATAGATCGCCCTGCTTGACGTGTTTCTTCCTTCTTTCTCAAACTGCCTCCGTTCTTCAGTATTTGCTCTGTCTTCCCCTTTGTGGAGCGATGATCTGGGAATATTTCAACATTTGTTATCCGTTCTTCAGTATTTGCTCTGTCTTCCCCTTTGTGGAGCGATGATCTGGGAATATTTCAACATTTGTTATCTCAGTGACAAACCGCATGCGTCGTTGCCCAATGCCCTCCTCCCTGCAACATCCTTATCATGCCAAATGCACTAAAATAAAGTAGGTTATGTCTGGAACGATGTCGGATTTATCAGATGAACGGCAGCTTATGCACGTTTCGATCAATAACGCCTGTAGTGAGCTGACATCTCCCCTTGCAGGCTGCTCCCGGTGGAACTGAGGAATGGACATAAAACAAATAAATACTCTGCATTTGATGGAAATGGCGTTCACAGAGATTGAGAGATACAATGTTTTGCACACAATGTCGGTTGAAACGAGACTGCTTTTATGGGTGAGCTGGACAACTATTGTTAGTAACCATTGCGTGATGAAGAGATTGTGTACTGTTTCCAGCTACCGTCAGCAACGTATGTGCTGCGGTCCAAGGACATTAAGCTGTTGGAGCCCATAATCTCTGTTTTTTTTTTGATGGATAGTGAGCTACCAAGAGAGAGAGAGAGAGAGAGAGAGAGAGAGAGAGAGAGAGAGAGAGAGAGAGAGAGAGAGAGAGAGAGAGAGCGGTGGCAGGATGGCGGACGAAACCTCTCACTCATAATCTGTGTTAAAAGTAGCGACTGCTTCCTGCCTGTCTTTCCATACCGCAGACATAGACAGACAGACAGACAGACAGACAGACAGACGAGACAGACAGACAGACAGACAGACAGACAGACAGACACGCTCGCCATTCTTTTACTCTCTCTCTCTCTTTCTCTCTATCTGTCTGTCGGTCTGCCTCTCTCCTTCATATAAGTCACATCTGCCTTTAGATATTTTATATCAGGATTTTCTGTCATTTTTGTTATGTAATTGATTGTTTCAGACTATTCGGCATTAATCAGTTCCTTTGATTGGTTTTATCATCTAGTGTTCTGGTTTCATTGGTTTTATTCTGTACCTGCAGTCCCAGCAGCATACCATAATCAGTAACTTCTTGAGGTCCAATCATGCGATGGCAACTTTCAGTTCTCTTTTGTATTTAAGGTCATAGTTCACATCACACGAACCCACGTTTTACCATACTATTTTTCTTCGCAGTGTCGTAAGCATTTCTTCACGAACTGCAGCAGAGGATAAACCTTCTAGCACCCGTGTACAAGGGACGTAAGAATCGTGAGCACAGAGAAACATTCTGGGTCTGGTACTTTCAGTCTTTCATGTCCACGAACATCAAAAGTGAAAGGGCAGACAAGAATTACCAAGGGGAGAGTCTGTCTAGCACAACACTGATACCACCAGAACGAGCACACGTTAAGATCAGCATCGAAAAGGGCACCTATTCTTTGAAGCATCAGAGGGGATTCGAACCAATGTTGTCACGTTAAGATCGGCATTGAAAAGGGCACCTATTCTTTGAAGCATCAGAGGGGATTCGAACCAATGTTGTCACGTTTAGATCGGCATTGAAAAGGGCACCTATTCTTTGAAGCATCAGAGGGGATTCGAACCAATGTTGTCACGTTAAGATCGGCATTGAAAAGGGCACCTATTCTTTGAAGCATCAGAGGGGATTCGAACCAATGTTGTCACGTTTAGATCGGCATTGAAACGGGCACCTATTCTTTGAAGCATCAGAGGGGATTCGAACCAATGTTGTCACGTTTAGATCGGCATTGAAACGGGCACCTATTCTTTGAAGCATCAGAGGGGATTCGAACCAATGTTGTCACGTTAAGATCGGCATTGAAAAGGGCACCTATTCTTTGAAGCATCAGAGGGGATTCGAACCAATGTTGTCACGTTTAGATCGGCATTGAAACGGGCACCTATTCTTTGAAGCATCAGAGGGGATTCGAACCAATGTTGTCACGTTAAGATCGGCATTGAAAAGGGCACCTATTCTTTGAAGCATCAGAGGGGATTCGAACCAATGTTGTCCGACTACGAACTTCATGCCCAGCCACCGGTCTAAAGAGCAACCTCTTTCCCAAGGAGATAGACAAACGTGATCTTTCCCAAGGAGATAGACAAACGTGATCTTTCCCAAGGAGATAGACAAACGTGATCTTTCCCAAGGATATAGACAAACGTGATCTTTCTCAAGAGGATTGACAAACGTGATCTTTCCCAAGGAGATAGAGAAACGTGATCTTTCCCAAGGAGATAGACAAACGTGATCTTTCCCAAGGAGATAGACAAACGTGATCTTTCGCAAGAGGATAGACAAACGTGATCATTCCCTAGAGGAGAGACAAATGTGATCTTTCCCTAGAGGATAGACAAACGTGATCTTTCTCAAGAGGATAGACAAACGTGATCTTTCTCAAGAGGATAGACAAACGTGATCATTCCCTAGAGGATAGACAAACGTGACCTTTCCCAAAAGGATAAAGAAACGTGATCTTTTCCCAGAGGATAGACAAACCTGATTTTTATCCCAGAGGATTAAAAGATGTGTTCTTTCGCCAGAGGACAGAGACATGTTATTGCTCCCACAGAGAATAAAGAAAAGTGATATTCCCCCGAGGATAGATACAATGATAGGGAAAAATAATATTTCCCCAGATATTTCACCGGATGATAATGAAACATACTAATTTTCCAAAGGTTAGAGAAACGTAATAATTTCTCCAGAGGAAAAAGAAGTGTGGTGTTTCTCCATTGTTCAAAGAAATGAAATATTTCCCCAGAGGTTAGGGAAATGTGATTTCTCCTTGAAAACAGAGAAACGTCAATTTTTTTTTCTACCCCGAGAATAAAGAAACCAGGTTAGAGAAACGTGATATCTGCGCAGACTGTAGAGAAATGTGATATTCCTCTGAAAACAGAGAAACATGAGATTTCACCAGATGACACAGAAGCATGGTTTACCCAAAAGATAGAGAAACATAGCATTTACACAGACGTTAGAGAATTGTGACATTTTTCTAGAGACTATAGAGAAACATAGCATTCACACAGACGTTAGAGAATTGTGACATTTTCTAGAGACTATAGAGAAACATAGCATTCACACAGAGGTTAGAGAATTGTGATATTTTTCTAGAGACTATAGAGAAACATAGCATTCACACAGAGGTTAGAGAATTGTGATATTTTTCTAGAGACTATAGAGAAACATAGCATTCACACAGAGGTTAGAGAATTGTGATATTTTTCTAGAGATTATTGAGAAACATATCATTTACAAAGAGGTTAGAGAATTGTGACATTTTTCTAGAGACTAGCGAAACACGATATTTCCCCAGACGATAGAGGAACCTCATATTTCTCTAAAGGGTACAGCAGAGTGCTGTTTCCCTCTAGCCTGTATGGCCCAGGGCAAGGAAACTAGACCTTTATTTCATGTGTACCACGCCAACAGACAGGCGGACGCAGCAGCTGGTACTGGAATTTTGATCCAGAATGGATGGAGGCCCTACTGACTACGAGTGAATTTCTGTCCAGTGGACGATTCGACTGAGCGGTTTTTTGAGAGGTGGCTTAAACAACGTTGCGCTGTGAGTGTATCCATTAAAAGCGGCACTAAGCGGCATCACTGAGTTTTCCATTAAAAGCGGCACTAAGCGGCATCACTCAGTTTTCAATGGCTTTGTTATCAAGTGATCTTGATGGTTTTGTATTAATTTCTCCTGTCTTGTTTTATGAGTCTTTTATATTCTTGATTTTAGTATATGGAAGAATGATAATGATGGTATCATGAACAAAAATCTGTTGTTTTTTTTTAATCTTGCCTGCAATAGCTTATTACAAGACCTGAGCATGGTACGAAGCAGCCTCATCAGTTTCATCAGAATCTAATTGTTCATTGTAATATAATCGTCACCTTTATTTCCGATGAAAACAATAATAATGATAATAATAATGATTTCTTATATAGCGCTTAATCAAACGAATTTCTCTAAGCGCTTTACAAAGTCATACTACATTCACCCTTCTCATATACAATAATACACCTTACACCCACTACAAATACAAATACTATTACTACAATAACTAACAAATCCTAATGCTACCAATGTGACATTCACTTATTCTTCAAATATCACTACAAAAACTTAATCCTATAACGTTCAATCATACAACAAATACATATAATAGAGAACATACACATACGCTACATTTGAAAAGGCCCAGACGGCTATGAGTTAGGTTGTACCCCCCCCCTCTCCCCACAGCATTGACTAATTATGAGAAAATAGATGGGTTTTAAGTTTAGACTTGAAAGAAGAGATAGAATCTGAATGTCTGAGACAGTCTGACAGTCTGTTCCACGTCGCTGGAGCTTGAAAAGAGAAAGATCTTTCACCAGTAGTAGTCCTGAAGCGAGTCATTCGCAGAAGGCGGTCGTCAGCACAGGAGCGTAGTTGTCGAGAGGGGGTGTAGATTTTAAGGAGATCTGAGAGATAAGAAGGTCCATTTTCAAAGAGAGCAGAGAAAGTGAGAGTTGAGATTTTGTACGAGATACGGTTTGAGACAGATAGCCAGTGAAGAGAGTGGAGGAGAGGCGAAATGTGAGCATGTTTTCTTGCTCTACAGACGACTCGGGCTGCATGATTTTGGATTCGCTGTAATCTTTCTATCAGGTATTTTGGAAGGCCGGCCAAAAGTGAGTTGCAGTAATCTATTCTAGATAAGACAAATGCACAAATGAGAGTTTTTGTAGCATCTGTAGAGAGAAGGTGACGTACAGAGCTGATTCTTCTTAGTTCTAAATAGGCAATCTTGCAAATATTTGAAACCTGTTTCTCAAAGGAGAGGGATTGGTCAAGTATGACCCCTAGACTGCGGACAGAGGTGGAGACAGAGACAGCACAGTCATTGATAGTGACAGTTGAAGGCAGAGAAGGATGGTTAGGCTGTTTTGTCACGAACATGAGTTCCATCTTGTCGTCGTTTAGTTGTAGTTTGTTGGTTGTCATCCAGTCCTTCAGGTCTGCAATGCAGCCCCGCATCCGAGAAATCAGTGAGTCAGTTTCAGCAATGGGAGCCGACTGATGAAGCTGAGTATCGTCAGCAAAGCTCTCATGCGACATGGCGTGACCACTGATGACGTCAGACACAGGACTAGCATACAGCACAAAAAGGACTGGCCCAAGTACAGAACCCTGAGGCACACCGTACCTAAGAGGAGAACTGTCTGAGTATCTTCCCTGTACACACACTGTCTGAGTCCGTCCAGTCAAGTAAGAGATAATCCAAGTTCAAAGGTCCGATGCTGAAAATCAAAAGACGAGTCAAAAGAGCAATAGGGGAGCAGCTTATCCGAGATGACGAATGCGATTCCGCCCCCGCAGGTCGTGGTGGGGCGGGGGAAGGACTTGGTGGTATAGCCAGCTGGGGCGAGGTCACGTAGCTTTGGTTCATCGCCGCTTTCCTTGAACCACGTTTCCGTTACACAAAGAATGTCGATATCATTGGAGAGTATAAAGTCATTTACGGCAGATCGTTTCTTTTTACAAGTATTACCAAGTGACTGAGCATTGAAAAGTGTCAGCGAAATGTTCGTTGTTGTTTGTGTGCGAGGAGCCATAGGCACTTGAATCAAGTTGCGACAGTTTACTGAGCGAGTGTGGTTGTGGCGAGAGTGGTGAGAGAGATGGGCAACGTTCTACCGACTGTAGGTATCGTCCTCCGTTTCCCTCCTCCTTCCCCGTGCTGTGCGACAGTGAGGAAGGTCTCGGCCAATCCTGAGACGCCGCAGTGTCACGTTGAGCGAAGGGTCAAGGGGTGAAGGTCGCTCCCTGCCAGCCAGCAGCAGGTCCCGTGTGTAGGTCAGGCGAGTGATTTGAGGAGGGAAAGGGTGTGGGTAGTGACGCGTAAAGTCGGTCACCACAGGGTAGGGTAGTGGTGGGTGTGACAGTGGAGGGCCGTTATATGCCGTAACGGGTAGGGAGAGGTTGGGCTGAAATTCTGGACGACAGGTTGAACTTGACGAATAGCGAGGAAGGCCTTTCGCAGCCAGAAGTGACAGTGCCACAAGCTTTGTGTCACATGAAGAGTAACTCCTCTTTGCGATATCATCACCATCCGCATCACCTCCCCTTAGCTGCCCCAGTATCAAAACACTCCTTTAAATGCATGTTCACGTTCTTCACCACTTCTGCCTCCTCTCCTTCTCCGTGTTGGAATTCTCGCCAACTGATGAATCTCTTTTTGTCTGTAGTTTGGACCAAAGACTGTCATCTTTCAGAATCAACCAAACACTTTTGATGTTTGTGACCTTGGTGTCATCTGAAAGGTCACTTACTCAAGGACGTTGTTTTAGAATTTGTCCTCCTTTCGCAAAGAGAAGAAAAAGGCTAATGCCAACAAGAAGTGCTAATCTTTGAATGAAACAATGTCATGCTAATTGATGAATGCTAGTTACACAGGAAGGATTTTGAAAATCTCCAAATTTCCACAAGATATCCATTGGATAAAAGAGTAAGGCACATCCATGATGGACTGTAGATTTCTTTTTGAAAATCCAAAATCCAACCCACCATACTTATCTCATTTATTGATTGAAATGGAAATCAAATATGTATGCAAAACAATGTATTCCATTGGCCGAACTTTCTGTTTCAAGGTCAAGAAACGATTTTCTTTACCACTGTTTTTAATCCCAATGCCACTGCTGAAAATGTCCACCGCCCTCACGGGAGAATTCTGTCGGGTCATTTCTGGACAATCTGTGATGGTTCTTGCCCAACAATCTCCCCAGGGAAGAATTCAGGTGGGGGAGGGGATAAGGCGGGTGTTAGGGCTGTAAAACCCTCTACCCTACCCACCAGTTCAGTTTATGCAAGGGTAAGACATATTTTGTTCTCGGGGACGGGGTGGGAATAGGTAGTAAAACTTTTTATCACCTCTCATACTGAACAATCTGCTTATTAATCGGCGCTGATTTTCAAATGTATTAAGTACTAATTGACGACGAGTCAGGAAAACACAATTTATCGTTGTCTTCCATTTTGTCAGCTGGCAATGAAACTACACAACCAGTGAGTTTCATTCTCATTGGCCAGCGCCTTTTGACTCAGCCAGTCTCTTGGCATGATAAATAATGAGGCTGATGTAATAAATCACAACTTGAAACAGCAGTTTCATGAAGCCGAAGCTCTGGCTGTCGCAAAGATTTATTTAACATCGGCAAAAGTTTGCTTAACTTCTATTTCTCCGCAGTATTTAAATGAAAAATATTCCCCCTGTTCGAAGGAGAGGTGGCAGCATTCACCACAAGCCCGACACAAGTGACCACCTGCACTGGGCAGTCGAGCAGCCATTATTGCCCTCCCATGGCACCATTTTCTTTCCACATCAAAAGAAACATTGCACTGCACAACTCAAACTTCACAACAGGCTTTTCTGTGAGATGGCTCTCCTTGGGGAGACCGCCATAGTACAAAGCCAACAAATATTGTTCTCTTTCTCTTTTTCTTCTTTTCTGCCAGTGTATGTGTTTGCTGATTACAATAAAGAGAGATTTCTAGCGCAGAATTTGTATGTGTTTGCTGATTACAATAAAGAGAGATTTCTAGCGCAGAATTTGTATGTATTTGCTGATTACAATAAAGAGAGATTTCTAGCGCAGAATTTTGTCAAGCATAGGTTTCATGTTCCCGTGCATTCTTTCTCACGCATTAAATGTCTGTTCTTGTGTACACTTTAAATGTCTGTTCTTGTGGTACACTTTAAATGTCTGTTCTTGTGTACACATTAAATGTCTGTTCTTGTGTACACTTTAAATGTCTGTTCTTGTGTACACATTAAATGTCTGTTCTTGTGTACACTTTAAATGTCTGTTCTTGTGTACACTTTGAATGTCTGTTCTTGTGTACACTTTAAATGTCTGTTCTTGTGTACACTTTGATCTCAAAAACTGGCGACTAAGATTACAAATTAATGCCAAGTGGAGAAGGAGAGAAAACAATACAAAACAAACCTATGCAAAATGAAATATAAAACGAAACAAAACAATACAAAACCCCCTCCAAATACAGAACAAAACCATCCAAAGTCGCACTTTGTGGAATCTTATGGGTTTCTCCAGTTACCAAGGCGAGTGTGTCATCCGCATGGCTACCTTTCTGCCAGAGAGAGAGAGAGAGAGAGAGAGAGAGAGAGAGAGAGAGAGAGAGAGAGAGAGAGAGAGAGAGAGAGAGAGAGGTGTTTTATGTATAACCGTGGCAGCCTATCTGACGGGTTATGTTTATTTAATGAGGACAGTCGGTGAGCTCTATGGCCGGCGCCTTCTTGTCCAGCGCCCTCAGGGGAGAATTCAGATCGGGGTCTGTCGGGTCATTTCTGGACAGTCTGTGATGGATGTCGCCCAACCGTCTCCCTATGGAAGATTTCAGGTAGGGGAGGGGGAGAGGAAGGTGTCAGGCCATTTCTAGACGATCTGTGCCTGGCGTTATGCAGTCCCCCTCTCCCCTACAGGAGAATCCAGGTCCACTGGTGTGTGAGGTCAGTACTGAAGGATTCTGGCTGGCAGTATTCAGCTCTTTTTTGTGCAGAGAATTCAGGTGAAGGGGCTGTCGAGTTCTTGCAGGACGGTCTGTAACTGATATAATGCTGTCCTCCTCTTCGAAAGGAAGAATTCACATGGAACGTGTGTCAGGCCATTGCTGACTGATCTGTGATCTATGTGATCCAGTCTCCTGCCGTGGTGATAAATTCAGACTGGGGGTCTGTCGGGTCATTGATGGACAACATGTTGCCAGTGTCATTCAGTCCTTCCTCCAAAGGGAGAATTCAGACTGGGGTCTGTCGGGTCATTGCTGGACAACATGCTGCCAGTGTCATTCAGTCCTTTCTCCAAGGAGAATTCAGACTGGGGGTCTGTCGGGTCATTGCTGGACAACATGCTGCCAGTGTCATTCAGTCCTTTCTCCAAGGGAGAATTCAGACTTGGGGGGGGGGGGTGGGTCATTCGGTCATTGATGGACAACATGTTGCCAGTGTCATTCAGTCCTTTCTCCAAGGGAGAAATCAGACTGGAGGTCTATCTGTCATTGATGGACAACATTTTGCCAGTGTCATTCAGTCCCTTCTCCAAGGGAGAATTCAGACTGGGGGTCTGTCGGGTCATTGATGGACAACGTGTTGCCAGTGTCATTCAGTCCTTTCTCCAAGGGAGAATTCAGACTGGGGGTCTGTCGGTTCATTGATGGACAACATGTTGCCAGTGTCGTTCAGTCCTTTCTCCAAGGGAGAATTCAGACTGGGGAGAGAGAGAGAGAGAGGAGAGAGAGAGGAGAGATGGAGAGAGAGAGAGAGAGAGAGAGAGAGGGGTCATTCGGGTCATCGATGGACAACATGTTGCCAGTGTCATTCAGTCCTTTCTCCAAGGGAGAATTCAGACTGGGGGTCTGTCGGGTCATTGCTGGACAACATGCTGCCAGTGTCATTCAGTCCTTTCTCCAAGGAGAATTCAGACTGGGGGTCTGTCGGGTCATTGCTGGACAACATGCTGCCAGTGTCATTCAGTCCTTTCTCCAAGGGAGAATTCAGACTTGGGGGGGGGGGGGGGGGGGTCATTCGGGTCATTGATGGACAACATGTTGCCAGTGTCATTCAGTCCTTTCTCCAAGGGAGAAATCAGACTGGAGGTCTGTCTGTCATTGATGGACAACATTTTGCCAGTGTCATTCAGTCCCTTCTCCAAGGGAGAATTCAGACTGGGGGTCTGTCGGGTCATTGATGGACAACGTGTTGCCAGTGTCATTCAGTCCTTTCTCCAAGGGAGAATTCAGACTGGGGGTCTGTCGGTTCATTGATGGACAACATGTTGCCAGTGTCGTTCAGTCCTTTCTCCAAGGGAGAATTCAGACTGGAGAGAGAGAGAGAGAGAGAGAGAGAGAGAGAGAGAGAGAGAGAGAGAGAGAGAGAGAGAGAGAGGGGTCATTCGGGTCATCGATGGACAACATGTTGCCAGTGTCATTCAGTCCTTTCTCCAAGGGAGAATTCAGACTGGGGGTCTGTCGGGTCATTGCTGGACAACATGTTGCCAGTGTCGTTCAGTCCTTCCTCCAAAGGGAGAATTCAGACTGGGGGTCTGTCGGGTCATTGATGGACATGTTGCCAGTGTCATTCAGTCCTTTCTCCAAGGAGAATTCAGACTGGGGGTCTGTCGGGTCATTGATGGACAACATGTTGCCAGTGTCATTCAGTCAAGGGAGAATTCAGACCGGGGGTGAGTCAGTTCATTGCTGACATCATCCAATCCTCCGTTGCCGCAAAGGGGACTGAGGTCGCGGGGTCTGCCAAATCATTGCTGGGCAATCTGTAGACGGTGTCATCCAGTCCTCTCCTCAAGGGAAAGTTCAAATTGAGAGAGGGGAGGGCTTGGGGGGAGAAGGGAGGAGATGGGGGGACGGGGGGAGGATGGGGGAAGGGGAAGAGGGGTGACTGTCAAATCATTGCTGGACGATCTGTAGATGGCGTCATCCAGTCCTCCTCTCCCCAAGAAAGAATTCAAGTTGGGAGGTGAAAGGATAGGTGGAGGGGGAAGAGGGATGGCTCTTAAGTTTTGGCTGTACAACATGATCTGCCATTATCTAGGTCACCTCTGCAAAGACAGAATGTAGATCGTGGAGGGGTGAGTGGGTCACCCAGGTCAGTAATGGTTGTCATAGAGTCCCTCTCTCCCAGTGGAGAATTTAGATCAAAGGGGTCTATCAAGACACTGTTAGATAGATACTGCCGTCACCATTTAGTCCACCTCTCCCCGAGAGAGAATCGAAGTCTGGGGTAAGTCAGGTCATTTCTGAACAATCTTTGGTAAGTCAGGTCATTTCTGAACAATCTTTGGTGGGGGTAAGTCAGGTCATTTCTGAACAATCTTTGGTAGTCAGGTCATTTCTGAACAATCTTTGGTGGGGGTAAGTCAGGTCATTTCTGAACAACGTTTGGTAAGTCAGGTCATTTCTGAACAATCTTTGGTAAGTCAGGTCATTTCTGAACAATCTTTGGTGGGGGTAAGTCAGGTCATTTCTGAACAACGTTTGGTAAGTCAATCATTTCTGAACAATCTTTGGTAAGCCACGTCATTTCTGAACAATCTGTGGTAAGTCAGGTCATTTCTGAACAATCTTTGGTAAGTCAGGTCATTTCTGACCAATCTGTGGTAAGTCACGTCATTTCTGAACAATCTTTGGTAAGTCAGGTCATTTCTGAACAATCTTTGGTGGGGTAAGTCAGGTCATTTCTGAACAATCTTTGGTGAGGGTAAGTCAGGTCATTTCTGAACAATCTTTGGTGTGTGTGTGTGTGTGTGTGTGTGTGTGTGTGTGTGTGTGTGTGTGTGTGTGTGTGTGTGTGTGCTTTTTGGCAACAGCAGGGTTTAAAAGAGAGAGATTTTAAACCCTGGTGTCGCCAAAAAGCTATGTGTGCTGCCCCATCATAACGTGTGTTTGTTCTGGCGGTATCAGTGTAGCGCTACATGGTCTGGCGGTATCAGTGTAGCGCTACATGGTCTCATTCCTTCCTCAGTGTAGCGCTACATGGTCTCATTCCTTCCTCAGTGTAGCGCTACATGGTCTCATTCCTTCCTCAGTGTAGCGCTACATGGTCTCATTCCTTCCTCAGTGTAGCGCTACATGGTCTCATTCCTTCCTCAGTGTAGTGCTACATGGTCTCATTCCTTCCTCAGTGTAGCGCTACATGGTCTGGCTGTATCAGTGTAGCGCTACATGGTCTGGCTGTATCAGTGTAGCGCTACATGGTCTGGCTGTATCAGTGTAGCGCTACATGGTCTGGCTGTATCAGTGTAGCGCTACATGGTCTCATTCCTTCCCTTGTCTTCGGATGGCCATCCCGTGTGCAGTGTCACCCGTGATGGAGATGGACATGAAAGCGGAATGTAACAACAGGTCTCTGTCCAAACTGAATGTAACAACACGTCTCTGTCCAAGCGGAATGTAACAACAGGTCTCTGTCCAAACTGAATGTAACAACAGGTCTCTGTCCAAGCGGAATGTAACAACAGGTCTCTGTCCAAGCGGAATGTAACAACAGGTCTCTGTCCAAGCGGAATGTAACAACAGGTCTCTGTCCAAGTGCAATGTAACAACAGGTGTCTGTCCAAGCGGAATGTAACAACAGGTGTCTGTCCAAGCGGAATGTAACAACCGGTCTCTGTCCAAGCTGAATGTAACAACAGGTGTCTGTCCAAGTGGAATGTAACAACAGGTCTCTGTCCAAACTGAATGTAACAACAGGTGTCTGTCCAAGCGGAATGTAACAACAGGTCTCTGTCCAAGTGCAATGTAACAACAGGTCTCTGTCCAAGCGGAATGTAACAACAGGTCTCTGTCCAAGCGGAATGTAACAACCGGTCTCTGTCCAAGCGGAATGTAACAACAGGTCTCTGTCCAAGCGTGCAGTATCACCCGTGATGGAGATGGATATGAAAGCTGAATGTAACAACAGGTCTCTGTCCAAGCGCTAGACAGACCCTCCTGGATCCCCAGTTCTAAGCTGATTGGTCGGGGACAGCCAGGGAGAGCGCGGGGAGGGATTGGAGGGGGGGGGGGGCAGTTGTCGGGGGAGGAGCGGGAAAGGGAAGGGACGTGGTGGTGGTGGTGGTGGTGGTGGGGGGGGGGGGGGGGGGTTAAGGGGAGATAGGCAGACCAGGCCGTCATAAATCTGTCTCAGCGCCGACATCAAAGCATGGACCCCGTCTGAACGCCAACAGATAATCCGGGCATCGAAGGGTCCAGAAAGGGACGCCATTGATTCCCCGTTTTGGGGGTCGATGGAACGAAGCCAAAGACACAGACGGGGCCAAGGCGCCGGGCACTGAATGGGGGCAGCCACGATAGCTTCTGACTATTAAAAAAAAATCTGCCCACTAATCTCCACCTACTTCTCTAAATGTTAACAGTCTCACAAAAAGAAAATCCGTCAAGTTGAAGGAATGTACCATGCATAATGTGAAAACAATTTCAGCGTCTACCTGTTCTTTACTTTTCTTTTGCCACTGCCCTCAAACCTCAACGCGTAACACTGCACAAGTCATGCCATAGAACAAAAACTTCGGTATTGATATACTGGGTAATGAAAGGTATGTCGGATGATACAATATGTATAGATGACAAAGAAAGTAACGAATAATGAAGGATACAATTCTGGAAGATCAGGGATACAATGCTTAACTATAAAGAATACAGTTGATGAGAATAGATGAACAGGATGATAAAGAATACAGTTGATGAGAATAGATGAACAGGATGATAAAGGATATACAGGATTTCGTATTTGCTAAAACATGGTATACCTGATGATAAGGGTATACTGGATTATCGAGGATATACTTGCTGATAAACAACACAGCGGATGACTACAGATGAACTGAATGATGAACGATATACTGGAGGATGAGGGACACAACATTTAATGATGATGAATAAAGTGGATGACGAGGAATATATTGGGTGATAAATAAGTTGCTGGACGACAAAGAATATAACACAAGATGATAAAGAACAAAGCAATCTTTAAAGGTCTCGTACCTGTGTTTTTTTTTCAAAAACAAGGAGGGTGGGGGAGGGGGTGGGGTGGGGGTCCAGTTGTTTATAGTCAGGCCTATTACCTATAACAGTACGATTGAAGACCAAAGAAAAAAACCCGAAGGTCCAAATCACAACAAAATGCTATCACTCAAACCCAAATCACAACAAAATGCTATCACTCAAACCCAAATCACAACAAAATGCTATCACTCAAACCCAAATCACAACAAAATACTATCAGTGAAACCCAAATCACAACAAAATGCTATCAGTCAAACCCAAATCACAACAAAATGCTATCACTCAAACCCAAATCACAACAAAATGCTATCAGTCAAACCCAAATCACAACAAAATACTATCACTCAAACCCAAATCACAACAAAATACTATCACTCAAACCCACCAAGCTTGAAATTGGGGAATATGGAAAAGAAAAGACATAACCTGAAGTATATTTGGCAAAGACATAACCTGAAGTATATTTGGCAAAGACATAACCTGAAGTATATTTGGCAAAGACATAACCTGAAGTATATTTGGCATTCAACCTGAAATTTGTCGATGGCGTTGATTTTTCCGTCAATGTTTCACCAGAATATTAATTCTCTCTCTCTCTCTCTCTCTCTCTCTCTCTCTCTCTCTCTCTCTCTCTCTCTCTCTCCACACACACACACATGCATACAGTTTTTTTTCACAACACATCCCCCAAACACATAAAGTTAAACCAAGCACTCAAAACATACTGGTGCCGGGTGAGTGAGAAGTCGTATTTCCTGTACGCCGTAAATACAATTCAATCAAAAAAGAATAGTGAACACAGCACAGTAGTAGTGCACGGTAAATACAACTAAACAACAGCAACAACAACAAAATAACCCCCCCCCAAAAAAAAACAAACAAACAAAAATGCAAACAAACACACAAACACGCACACATACACACGAGCGCGTGCACGCGCACGCACCATACGCACGCAGCACACACACACACACACACACACACACACACACACACACACACACACACACACACACCTGCGCGCGCGCGCGCGCGCGCGCGCGCACGCACGCACAAACGAAAACACGAACGCACGAACGCACGGAAGCACGCACGAACACACAAACACACGAACGCCACTAAAACGACTTGATTAAAATGCGCCATAAATACAACTCCATAAACATGCCCCATCAATTCAACTTGATGCCAGTGCCTTTCTTCTATCGACTTTTGAGAGAGAGAGAGAGAGAGAGAGAGAGAGAGAGAGAGAGAGAGAGAGAGAGAGAGAATATGGGAGGTAAATCTTTTTAGCCCTTAGTAACCATTACTTCCCTTCACGGGAAAGTGTACTCATGAACTGACTCAAAAGGCATAGAGTTCATTCATGAGTAAGTCGCCCTCTGTGTGTGTGTGGTGTGTGTGGTGTTGTGTGTGTGGTGTGTGTGTGTGTGTGTATGTGCGTGCGTGTGTGTGTGTGTGTGTTGTGTGTGTGTGTGTGTGTGTGTGTGTGTGTGTGTGTGTGAGAGAGCACGCGCGCGCGCGCACGGGCAAGCGTGCGCTATTATTTTGTAACCCCTGTACATCCACATCTTTCTATTCATTGTTTATGATTTTTTTACTTCAGTATTTACTGGGTGCTAACGTTCGACAAATTGTTTGGTTTGAGTTGTCAACGTTGCGAATATAGTAATTCCTAGACATACATTTGTTTTTATTGGTACTTTTGAATTGTCTGGGTTTTCGTTGCACAATTATTTCTTTTTAATACTCGCTATTTGGACGGAAACAATGCCCGATGTTTTCTTTCAAAGTGACGACGTACATCAGACCTTGTCATGAAAATATTATTTCCTGTGTTTAACAGCAGTGAACAGGTCTTCAACCTCTCCCTTACACATAGAAACACAGAGAACTGTGAAGGTCTGTCTATATCCCACCGGAATGTTTCTAGATGGAAGGAATATTTTTCAAAGGAGAAAACCCCAGAGCGCAGAATGATTCCAGCTGTTTGGATCAAGGCATGTCAGATGAGAACATGCCCACAGCATAATGCCACCGGTTTGACCGGTTTAATTGCATGACTGGTGCACACTCTTAATTGGCAGTGAGGCCTAATTGCCTGCTTTTTAAATCCTTGTTTCTATTAGATTTCTATCCGCACGTCAAATGGCCAAGGAAGAAATTTATGAACAACACATTTCATTTTACCGTACTGAGAATCTGAAACGAACTGATCCAGTTTTCATCGGCCATGTAGTGCTTGCCCCTTGTCTACCACCAACGTCGTTGCCTGGCTCATGATACGAAATCCATGAAGCGTATACTGCAAAACAGCCGCGAAATTACCTCAAATATGTTTCTTACAAATATGGCTCTTGCGATGAAGAATCACATTGCTGTCTTTGCTGTTGGTGCACAATCACATGGCTGTCTCTGCTGTTGGTGCACAATCACATTGCTGTCTTTGCTGTTGGTGCATAATCACATGGCAGTCTTTGCTGTTGGTGCACAATCACATGGCTGTCTTTGCTGTTGGTGCACAATCACATGGCTGTCTTTGCTGTTGGTGCACAATCACATGGCTGTCTTTGCTGTTGGTGCACAATCACATGGCTGTCTTTGCTGTTTGTGCACAATCACATTGCTGTCTTTGCTGTTGGTGCAGTGGACGGAGAACGCTGTCTGAGGTGAGGGACAACAGCTGCTTCTGATGTCCAGCTGAATCAGATTCACACAGAGGCTCTGATGTCCAGCTGAATCAGATTCACACAGAGGCTGTGATGTCCCGCTGAATCAGATTTACACAGAGGCTGTGATGTCCCGCTGAATCAGATTCACACAGAGGCTGTGATGTCCCGCTGAATCAGATTTACACAGAGGCTGTGATGTCCCGCTGAATCAGATTTACACAGAGGCTGTGATGTCCCGCTGAATCAGATTCACACAGAGGCTGTGATGTCCCGCTGAATCAGATTTGCACAGAGGCTCTGATGTCCATCTGAATCAGATTCACACAGGGGCTCTGATGTCCAGCTGAATCAGATTCACACAGGGGCTCTGATGTCCAGCTGAATCAGATTCACACAGGGGCAAGGTCGGCCAACCCTGATAACGAATTTCAGTTTTCACTCCGGGCAGAGGATTCACAAATAAGTCTTCCTACGACCGTTACAACGGCCCCCTCTAACGGAGTCTGCCTTTGACCGTTACAACGGCCCCCTAACGGAGTCTGCCTTTGACCGTTACAACGGCCCCCTAACGGAGTCTGCCTTTGACCGTTACAACGGCCCCCTAACGGAGTCTGCCTTTG
>CM065734.1:65884265-65889265 GCA_033310375.1 Conus canariensis
TGTGATAGTGTCTCTTAAGTGGGACGAGATGTTTGGTGATAGTGTCTCTGGGGAGGATGTTTGGTGATAGTGTCTCTGGGGAAGATGTTTGGTGATAGTGTCTCTGGGAAGATGTTTGGTGATAGTGTCTCTGGGGAGATGTTTGGTGATAGTGTCTCTGGGGAAGATGTTTGGTGATAGTGTCTCTGGGAAGATGTTTGGTGATAGTGTCTCTGGAGAGGATGTTTGGTGATAGTGTCTCTGGATGTTTGGTGATAAGTTGTGTGAGAGTCCTCTGGGGAAGATGTTTGGTGATAGTGTCTCTGGGGAGATGTTTGTGATAGTGTCTCTGGGAAGATGTTGGTGAAGTGCTCGGGGAGATGTTTGGTGATAGTGTCTCTGGGGAGATGTTTGGTGATAGTGTCTCTGGGGAGGATGTTTGGTGATAGTGTCTCTGGGGAGAAGTGATAGTTCGGAGATGTGGATCTAGTTGGTATCTCTGGGGAGATGTTTGTGATAGCTGCCAAGTTGTAGTGTCTCTGGGAGGATGTTTGGTGATAGTGTCTCTGGGGAAGAGTTGGGATAGTGTCTCTGGGAGATGTTTGGTGATAGTGTCTCTGGGAAGATGTTTGGTGCATAGTTCTCTGGGGAGATGTTTGGTGATAGATGTCTCTGGGGAAGATGTTTGGTGATAGTGTCTCTGGGGAAGATGTTGGTGCTAGTGTCTCTGGGAGGATGTTTGGTGATAGTTCTCTGGGAAGATGTTTGGTGATAGTGTCTCTGGGGAGATGTTTGGTGATAGTGTCTCTGGGAGGTGTTTGGTGTAGTGTCTCTGGGAGGATGTTTGGTGATAGTGTCTCTGGGAGGATGTTTGGTGATAGTGTCTCTGGGAGGATGTTTGGTGATAGTGTCTCTGGGAAGAATGTTTGGTGCTAGTGTCTCTGGGGAGATGTTTGGTGATAGTGTCTCTGGGAGGATGTTTGGTGATAGTGTCTCTGGGGAGGATGTTTGGTGATATGTCTCTGGGGAGGATGTTTGGTGTAGTTCTCTGGGGAGGATGTTTGGTGATAGTTCTCTGGGGAAGATGTTTGGTGATAGTTCTCTGGGGAGGATGTTTGGTGATAGTGTCTCTTGGGGAGGATGTTTGGTGATAGTGTCTCTGGGAGATGTTTGGTGATAGTGTCTCTGGGGAGATGTTTGGTGATAGTGTCTCTGGGGAGATGTTTGGTGATAGTTCTCTGGGGAGGATGTTTGGTGATAGTGTCTCTGTGGGTGGAGATGGGATAGTTTTGGGTGAGTTGGTGATAGTTCTCTGGGAAGGATGTTTTGGTGTTAGTATTCTCTGGGAGGATGTTTGGTGATAGTTTCTCTGGGGAGGATGTTTGGTGATAGTTTCTCTGGGAGGATGTTTGGTGTAGTTTCTCTGGGGAGATGTTTGGTGTAGTTCTCTGGGGAGGATGTTTGGTGATAGTTCTCTGGGGAGGATGTTTGGTGATAGTGTCTCTGGGAGGATGTTTGGTGTAGTCTCTGGGGAGGATGTTTGTGATAGTTCTCTGGAAGGATGTTTGGTGATAGTTCTCTGGGAGGATGTTTGGTGATAGTTTCTCTGGGGAGGATGTTTGGTGATAGTTTCTCTGGGGAGGATGTTTGGTGATAGTTTCTCTGGGGAGGATGTTTGGTGATAGTTTTTTCTGGGGAGATGTTTGGTGATAGTGTCTCTGGGGAGGATGTTTGGTGCTATATTCTCTGGGAGGATGTTTGGTGCTAGTTTCTCTGGGGAGGATGTTTGGTGATAGTTCTCTGGGGAGGATGTTTGGTGCTAGTTTCTCTGGGAGGATGTTTGGTGATAGTTTCTCTGGGAGAGTTGTGTATTTTTGGGATAGTTTTCTAGTCTCTGGGAATGTTTGGTGATAGTTCTCTGGGGGATGTTTGGTGCTAGTTTCTTCTGGGGAGGATGTTTGGTGCTAGTTTCTTGGGGAGGATGTTTGGTGCTAGTTTCTCTGGGGAGGATGTTTGGTGTGTTGATTGTCTAGTTTCTCTCGGGAGGATGTTTGGTGATATTTTCTCTGGGGAGGATGTTTGGTGTAGTTTCTGTGGGAGGATTTTGGTGCTAGTTTCTTGGGGAGGATGTTTGGTGTATTTCTCTGGGATTTTGTCTAGTCTCTGGGAGGATGTTTGGTGCTAGTTTCTCTGGGGGGATGTTTGGTGCTAGTTTCTCTGGGGAGGATGTTTGGTGATAGTTTTCTCTGGGAGGATGTTTGGTGTAGTTTCTGTGGGGAGGATGTTTGGTGTAGTTTCTGGAGTTTTGGTGCTATTTCTGTGGGAGGATGTTTGGTGCTAGTTTCTCTGGGGAGGATGTTTGGTGCTAGTTTCTTGGGGAGGATGTTTGGTGATAGTTTCTTGGGGAGGATGTTTGGTGATAGTTCTCTGGGAGGATGTTTGGTGCTAGTTTCTCTGGGGAGGATGTTTGGTGCTAGTTTCTCTGGGGAGGATGTTTTGGTGCTAGTTTCTTGGGGAGGATGTTTGGTGTAGATTCTGGGGGGGATGTTTGGTGCTAGTTTCTGTGGGGAGGATGTTTGTGAATAGATTCTTGGGAGATTTTGGTGCTAGTTTCTGTGGGGAGGATGTTTGGTGATAGTTTCTCTGGGGAGGATGTTTGTGCTAGTTTCTCTGGAGGATGTTTGGTGATTTCCTGGGGCGGATGTTTGGTCGAGTTGTTCTCTGGGGAGGGATGTTTGGTGATTAGTTTCTCTGGGGAGGATGTTTGGTGCTAGTTTCTCTGGGAGGATGTTCGGGTCTTGTTTCTTGGGGAGGATGTTTGGTGTAGTTTCTCTCGGGAGAAGCTGTTTGGTGCTAGTTTCTCTGGGAGATGTTTGGTGCTAGTTTCTTCTGGGGAGGATGTTTGGGTCTAGTTTCTCTGGGGAGGATGTTTGGTGCTAGTTTCTCTGAGAGGATGTTTGGTGATAGTTTCTTGGGGAGGCTGTTTGGTGCTAGTTTCTCTGGGAAGGATGTTTGGTGATAGTTTCTCTAGGGAGGATATTTGGTGATAGTTTCTGTGGGGAGGATGTTTGGTGCTAATTTCTGTGGGGAGGATGTTTGGGGATAGTTTGTATGGGGAGGATGTGTTGTGATAGTGTCTCTGGGGAGGATGTTTGGTGATAGTGTCTCTGGGGAGGATGTTTGGTGATAGTTTCTCTGGGGAGGATGTTTGGTGATATTTTCTCTGGGGAGGCTGTTTGGTGCTAGTTTCTGTGGGGAGGATGTTTGGTGCTAGTTTCTGTGGGGGGGATGTTTGGTGCTAGTTTCTGTGGGGAGGATGTTTTGTTCTAATTTCTCTCGGGAGGATGTTTGGTGCTAGTTTCTCTGGGGAGGATGTTGGTGATAGTTTTGTGGGGAGGATGTTTGGTGCTAGTGTCTCTGGGGAGGATGTTTGGTTCTAGTGTCTCTGGGGAGGATGTTTGGTGCTAGTTTCTCTGGGAGGATGTTTGGTGATAGTTTCTCTGGGGAGGCTGTTTGGTGATATTTTCTCTGGGGAGGCTGTTTGGTGCTAGTTTCTCTGGGGAGGATGTTTGGTGATCGTTTCTGTGGGGAGATATTTGGTGCTAGTTTCTCTGGGGAGGATATTTGGTGATAGTTTCTGTGGGGAGGATGTTTGGTGATAGTTTTTTGGGGGTTTCGTTCCTTTGATGCAGCTTTAGACGAACTGCATCTGTAGAATTTGTCCTCTCTGTTTGTCTTTCTTTCTTTCTTTCTGTCTGTCTGTCTGTCTGTCTGTCTCTCTTTCTCTCTCTCTCTCTGCTTGATTTTAATGTTTCATACTGTGTTTTCCCTTTTGCTTGTGAACATTGTACATTCTGTAAAAAATTTTACTTTGTATTTTTTTGAGGGCGTAGTGTAAAGAAACTTTCAGCTTATCTATTCACCTTCATTAAAATATTCGAATTCGTATTCGTATTCATATTGTATTCGTATTCGTATTCTCTTCTCTCTCTCTCTCTCTCTCTCTCTCTCTCTCTCTCTCTCCTCTCTCTCTTCTCTCTCTCTCTCTGCCTTGAAGAAAAGAGAAGAACTGTTACTGGGGAGAGAACATTAGGAGTACCATATGTTTTCATAAATTTATCTGTTTTACCTTGTTTCGTGGTCGATACGTCTTGTGTATACTTAGGGATCATGATGAAAATGTGTATGTGTGTGTGTGTGTGTGTGTGTGTGTGTGTGTGTGTGTGTGTGTGTGTGTGTGTGTGTGTATGCTTGTGTACGTGTGGTGTGGTGTGTGTGTGTGTGTGTGTGTGTGTGTGTGTGTGTGTGTGTGTGTGTGTGTGTTTGCGCGCGCGCAATTGTAAGTGCGAGCGAAATTGTATGTGCGAGCTGTGCGAGTCTGGGAGAGTGCTACATACGGTGTGTGATTTTGTAAGTATCTTTCAGTATTCTCAGTTTACGATTATTCAGTTGGTGTGAGCAAGTTTTGTAAATGAGCGTGATCAGTAGAAATGCTACAGCGTCAGTGTGTGTGATTTCATTTTTGTTTCTTGACCTCATTGCAGATAGGTTGATGGCCTTTGCAATTAAAATTTTCCGAGAGTTCCGAGAGTTCTGTGCATTTGACCAGGTTCTTAATTTCTTTTTCGCGAAAAAATGTTGACATTCTGTTAGCTTTTTGCTTCATTTCAGCACAGGCAAATCCGTGGGCAGGGGTGGTTGGGTCAGTGGGGTGTGCTCGGCAGCTGGAGAGTAGTGTTTTTTGCCGGTGGGCTCTGCAGTCATGAAATACGGGCTGGTACACCCATGGGGTTACTATTTTAAGGCTGTTATGAGTTGCATCCTGTAGTCTGATTTACCTCTGTTCAGGAGCAGTTATGTCCCTTGATATCTTAATGGCGTGTCCTGCGCGTGCCTGTACCCATCGTCAACACAACGCAGGCCTCCAAGGGTGGTACAGGACTGCTCAAAAGGCAGGTGAAGACAGTGCTTCTCTGGGTCCTCCCCAGCACCTCCGGGTGTTTCTTTTTCTTCAGCACAGG
>CM065734.1:65896765-65899265 GCA_033310375.1 Conus canariensis
TTCAAACTTCATATGGATATTTCGCTTTTTGAGAAATCTTGATGATTTTTTTTTCCAGAATCTTGAAAAAATCAGTTGCCACGATTCTACGAAGTGCAACAACAACAACAACAACAAAAAGCGCGAACATAGGCCTCATAACATATGGTGATATACAAAACAGTACAATGCATTGTTCTTTAGGCGAGCTATTCGTATGTAGTTTAAGCATACTTTATGAAAAAGAGTGAAAAGGAAATAGAGGCAGAAAGAGAGATCGGTAAAGATGAACGGTTTGTTTTGTTTGTTTACTTGCTTTAGAGGAGACAGAAGAAGAGAACGTGGACATGATACTTCCATTTTCTGCAGGCTGTATTTGTCGCTGACGAAAAGGTAACAGTCATACCCGTGTTGGCTGTTTTATTGCGATTAATCATGTCGGTTTGAAAAAGTAGACCGACTGCGGCACACTCGTCGTTTACTTGTGTTCGGTATGTAAAAAAAAAAAAAATCCCACCATTCAATCTTAGCTACCGTGTTTTCTTCTTAACGTGGTGTCATGACGTTCCTGAAGCACTGTGCTGGTTACCTTTCTTCTTGCTTCTGTCTTTTCTTGACAGCTCTTTGTCGCTGTTTTGCCTTGCACTGGGGGAGGGAATAGACAGAGAGACGACACTTCCCCCCACCATCCTGCTTCTTTCTGAACTAACCATCTCTCTGTCTGTCTGTGTCTGTCTGTCTGTCTCTATCTCTCTGTTGTGTGTGTGTGTGTGTGTGTGTGTGTGTGTGTGTGTGTGTGTGTGTGTGTGTGTGTGTGTGTGTGTGTGTGACTTCTGAACGCTGCCCTTTGGTGTTTCTTCATAATTATTGTAACATTTTGAGAAACAGCCTCCGCCATTTAGCGCTGGATGGTATACTTTAGAGTATGGACTTTTTGTACTGGATGGTCTGCTTTTAGAGTATGGACTTATCACCATTTAGCGTTGGATGGTATGTATGCTTATAGAGTATGGACTTTTTACCATTTAGCGCTGGATGGTATGTATGCTTTTAGAGTATGGACTTATCACCATTTAGCGTTGGATGGTATGTATGCTTATAGTATGGACTTTTTACCATTTAGCGCTGGATGGTATGTATGCTTTTAGAGTATGGAGTTTTCACCATTTAGCGCTGGATGGTATGTATGCTTTTAGAGTATGGACTTATCACCATTTAGCGCTGGATGGTATGTATGCTTTTAGAGTATGGACTTTCCACCATTTAGCGCTGGATGGTATGTATGCTTATAGAGTATGGAGTTTTTGTCAGAAACCAGTTATCCTGCTATTTTGGCCGTTACAATCGTGCCATTTGAAGATGGATGGTATGCTTTTAGAGTAAGGAGTTTTTTTGTTGTTGTCAGAAATCAGTTATTCTGCTATTTTGTTCGTTGCAATCGTGCCATTTGGAGATGGGGGAGGGGCGGTGATCTGAAGGGGAGAGGGAGATTCAGCCAGAGGACTGGTTCCATTAACTGTTGTCATTCGCAGATTTACTAGTTTACCTGTAATTACGCTCAAAGATGGGTTAACATCAACATGGTTATGACAGTGCCTGAACGTCTTTAAACTCATCGATTCTATCCAATTTTGAAATGTGGCATTGATTACGTCACCGAGTCGGTGCCTTTCATTGCACGCGGTGGGTTTTTTGCTGTCTCGTCCAATTTCCTTCGATCCCAAAAATCCAGTGCATGCCTTTTTTGTCTTGAAATTGTGCCATAATTAGTATGAGATGAATTTTAAATATTAATGTTCGCGCACCGTCAAAAAAAAAAAGGTAGACAAACGAATCACAAGACAAAACACGACGCGTTTCGACTTCTTAGGTCTTCTTCAGGCAAGAAACAAAAGAACCAGGACAAGGCATATCAATCTTGCGCTGGAATGGATGAAGATGTGATTGCTCATTCGTTTTTGTTGTCCTGTTTGTTTGTTTCTTGCCTGAAGAAGAGCTAAGAGGTCAAAACGCGTCGTGTTTTGTCTTGTAGTCCGTTTGTCCACGTTTGTAAGTTTGGCTGTGTGCTAATATTAGTATTAAAAAAATTTTTAGATTTCCGCCTGCAGTTGCCTCCCTTTGAAGCTAGTATGAGCCAGCCTTACAATGGTTTTTCTGAGCCAGCATTACAGTGGTTTTTCTGAGCCAACCTAACAGTGGTTTTTCTGAGCCAGCCTTACTGTGGTTTTTCTGAGCTAGCCTTACATTGGTTTTTCTGAGCTAGCCTTACTGTGGTTTTTCTGAGCCAGCCTTACTGTGGTTTTTCTGAGCCAGCCTTACAGTGGTTTTTCTGAGCCAGCCTTACTGTGGTTTTTCTGAGCCAGCCTTACTGTGGTTTTTCTGAGCCAGCCTTACTGTGGTTTTTCTGAGCCAGCCTTACAGTGGTTTTTCTGAGCCAGCCTTACTGTGGTTTTTCTGAGCCAGCCTTACAGTGGTTTTTCTGAGCCATATATATACACACGCAAGTACACACAATCACACA
>CM065734.1:65904265-65914265 GCA_033310375.1 Conus canariensis
GAAGGTCACAGAAGGGCGGGGATAGGAGGTCACAGAAGGGCGGGGAATGAAGGTCACAGAAGGGCGGATGGGAGGTCACAGAAGGGCGGGGAATGAAGGTCACAGAAGGGCGGGGATAGAAAGTTACAGAAGGGCGGGGATAGGAGGTCACAGAAGGGCGGCGATAGAAGGTCACAGAAGGGCAGGGATGGAGGTCACAGATGTGCGGGGAATGAAGGTCACAGAAGGGCGGGGAATGGAGGTCACAGAAGGGCGGGGAATGAAGGTCACAGAAGGGTGGGGATAGGAGGTCACAGAAGGGCGGGGAATGGAGGTCACAGAAGGGCGGTGAAAGGAGGTCACAGAAGGGCGGGGAATGAAGGTCACAGAAGGGCGGGGAATGGAGGTCACAGAAGGGCGGTGAAAGGAGGTCACAGAAGGGCGGGGAATGAAGGTCACAGAAGGGCGGGGAATGGAGGTTACAGAAGGGCGGGGAATGGAGGTTACAGAAGGGCTGGGATAGAAGGTAAAGAAGGGCGGGGAATGGAGGTTACAGAAGGGCAGGGAATGGAGGTTACAGAAGGGCTGGGATAGAAGGTAACAGAAGGGCGGGGAATGGAGGTTACAGAAAGGCTGGGATAGAAGTTTCAGAAGGGCGGGGATAGGAGGTCACAGAAGGGCGGGGATAGAGGTACAGAAGGGCGGGGATAGAAGGTCACAGAAGGGCGGGAATGAAGGTCACAGAAGGGCGGGGATAAAAAGTTACAGAAGGGCAGGGATACAAGGTAACAGAAGGGCGGGGATAGAAGGTAATAGAAGGACGGGGATAGAAGGTAACAGAAGGACGGAGATAGAAGGTAACAGATGGCGATGGTAGAAGGTAGAAGAAGGACGGGGATAGAAGGTAACAGAAGGGAGGGAATAGAAGGTAACAGAAGGACGGGGATAGAAGGTAACAGAAGGACGGGGATAGAAGGTAACAGAAGGACGGGGATAGAAGGTAACAGAAGGACGGGGATAGAAGGTAAAGAAGGCGGGGATAGAAGGTAACAGAAGGCGGGGATAGAAGGTAAAGAAGGGCGGGGATAGAAGGTAATAGAAGGGCGGGGATAGAAGGTAGCAGAAGGGCGGGATAGAAGGTAGAAGAAGGACGGGGATAGAAGGTAATAGAAGGGCGGGGATAGAAGGTAATAGAAGGGCGGGGAAGAAGGTAACAGAAGGACGGGTAGATACAGAATAAAGAAGGAGGACAATAGAACAATAAGAATCAGCATGAGAGGTCTCTCGGCGGGTTGCCTTAAAATGACCAACATCAGTCCACGTACACAACCCCTGTACATCAAATCCCCATGTACATCAATCCCTGTACTAAACCCCTGGTACTCAATCCTGTACATCAATCCCTGTACAATCCGTAATCATCCCCTATACATCATCCCTCATCATCCTGTACATCAATCCCCCTCAGTACAATCTAACTCAACCCCCTGTACATCAATCCCCCCCTGTACATCAATCCCCCCTGTAGTACAAATCAATCCCCTCTGTAATTCTCGCACTCACTGTAACACATCCCCCCTCTGTTTACCATACATATCCCCCTTAAGTACATCATCCCCATGTACATCAATCCCCCTGTACATCAATCCCCTGTAATTTCCCTGTACACTATCCCTGAATATCCCCACATCAATCCCCTGTAGATTGTCCGCTTGTAAGACCCAACATCATCCCCTGTAGATTGTTGACCCAACATCAATCCCCCTGTAGATTGTCTGCCGCACTAGGCTGCACAGACCACTCAACCTGTGTGTTGACCACTCAATCCCCTGAATTGTCTGCGCACTAGGCTGCACAGACACACTCAGACCTGGCTGTGTATAATGTAGCAGGAATAAGCCATGTGCGAGTAATTCCTCTGAGAGGACCCAACACACGAGGAGAAAAAACAAACAAACAAGCAGCAAAGAAATCTGGCGCTGTATCGTCATGGTGGATGAAGATCAAATGCTAGCAAATGCTTGAGAAGATAAATGATGAGTCTAGTTTCGAACTTTTTCAAAGGTGGAAGGCTTAAAGGGATGGGTAGGGAGAAGAGGGGTGAAAGGCTTAAAGGGATGGGTAGGGAGAAGAGGGGTGAAGGGCAGGGATGGGTAGGGAGAAGAGGGGTGGAGGGCATAAAGGGATGGGTAGTGAGAAGAGGGGTGAAGGGCATAAAGGGATGGGTAGGGAGAAGAGGGGTGGAGGGCATAAAGGGATGGGTAGGGAGAAGAGGGGTGAAGGGCATAAAGGGATGGGTAGGGAGAAGAGGGGTGGAGGGCATAAAGGGATGGGTAGGGAGAAGAGGGGTGAAGGGCATAAAGGGATGGGTAGGGAGAAGAGGGGTGGAGGGCATAAAGGGATGGGTAGGGAGAAGAGGGGTGGAGGGCATAAAGGGATGGGTAGGGAGAAGAGGGGTGAAGGGCATAAAGGGATGGGTAGGGAGAAGAGGGGTGAAGGGCATAAAGGGATGGGTAGGGAGAAGAGGGGTGGAGGGCATAAAGGGATGGGTAGGGAGAAGAGGGGTGGAGGGCAGGGATGGGTAGGGAGAAGAGGGGTGGAGGGCATAAAGGGATGGGTAGGGAGAAGAGGGGTGGAGGGCATAAAGGGATGGGTAGGGAGAAGAGGGGTGGAGGGCTTAAAGGGATGGGTAGGGAGAAGAGGGGTGAAGGGCAGGGATGGGTAGGGAGAAGAGGGGTGGAGGGCATAAAGGGATGGGTAGGGAGAAGAGGGGTGAAGGGCAGGGATGGGTAGGGAGAAGAGGGGTGAAGGGCATAAAGGGATGGGTAGGGAGAAGAGGGGTGAAGGGCATAAAGGGATGGGTAGGGAGAAGAGGGGTGGAAGGCTTAAAGGGATGGGTAGGGAGAAGAGGGGTGAAGGAAGGGATGGGTAGGGAGAAGAGGGGTGAAAGGCATAAAGGGATGGGTAGGGAGAAGAGGGGTGAAGGGCATAAAGGGATGGGTAGGGAGAAGAGGGGTGAAGGGCATAAAGGGATGGGTAGGGAGAAGAGGGGTAAAGGGCATAAAGGGATGGGTAGGGAGAAGAGGGGTGGAGGGCATAAAGGGATGGGTAGGGAGAAGAGGGGTGAAGGGCATAAAGGGATGGGTAGGGAGAAGAGGGGTGAAGGGCAGGGATGGGTAGGGAGAAGAGGGGTGAAGGGCATAAAGGGATGGGTAGGGAGAAGAGGGGTGGAGGGCATAAAGGGATGGGTAGGGAGAAGAGGGGTGGAGGGCATAAAGGGATGGGTAGGGAGAAGAGGGGTGAAGGGCATAAAGGGATGGGTAGGGAGAAGAGGGGTGAAGGGCATAAAGGGATGGGTAGGGAGAAGAGGGGTGAAGGGCTTAAAGGGAGGGTAGGGAGAAGAGGGGTGAAGGGCATAAAGGGATGGGTAGGGAGAAGAGGGGTGAAGGGCATAAAGGGATGGGTAGGGAGAAGAGGGGTGAAGGGCATAAAGGGATGGGTAGGGAGAAGAGGGGTGAAGGGCATAAAGGGATGGGTAGGGAGAAGAGGGGTGAAGGGCATAAAGGGATGGGTAGGGAGAAGAGGGGTGGAAGGCTTAAAGGGATGGGTAGGGAGAAGAGGGGTGGAGGGCATAAAGGGATGGGTAGGGAGAAGAGGGGTGAAGGGCATAAAGGGATGGGTAGGGAGAAGAGGGGTGGAGGGCATAAAGGGATGGGTAGGGAGAAGAGGGGTGGAAGGCTTAAAGGGATGGGTAGGGAGAAGAGGGGTGGAGGGCATAAAGGGATGGGTAGGGAGAAGAGGGGTGAAGGGCATAAAGGGATGGGTAGGGAGAAGAGGGGTGAAGGGCATAAAGGGATGGGTAGGGAGAAGAGGGGTGGAGGGCATAAAGGGATGGGTAGGGAGAAGAGGGGTGGAGGGCATAAAGGGATGGGTAGGGAGAAGAGGGGTGAAGGGCATAAAGGGATGGGTAGGGAGAAGAGGGGTGGAGGGCTTAAAGGGATGGGTAGGGAGAAGAGGGGTGAAGGGCAGGGATGGGTAGGGAGAAGAGGGGGGAGGGCATAAAGGGACTAGGGTAGGGAGAAGAGGGGTGAAGGGCAGGGATGGGTAGGGAGAAGAGGGGTGAAGGGCATAAAGGGATGGGTAGGGAGAAGAGGGGTGAAGGGCATAAAGGGATGGGTAGGGAGAAGAGGGGTGGAAGGCTTAAAGGGATGGGTAGGGAGAAGAGGGGTGAAGGAAGGGATGGGTAGGGAGAAGAGGGGTGAAGGGCATAAAGGGATGGGTAGGGAGAAGAGGGGTGAAGGGCATAAAGGGATGGGTAGGGAGAAGAGGGGTGAAGGGCATAAAGGGATGGGTAGGGAGAAGAGGGGTAAAGGGCATAAAGGGATGGGTAGGGAGAAGAGGGGTGGAGGGCATAAAGGGATGGGTAGGGAGAAGAGGGGTGGAGGGCATAAAGGGCATAAAGGGATGGGTAGGGAGAAGAGGGGTGAAAGGCATAAAGGGATGGGTAGGGAGAAGAGGGGTGGAGGGCATAAAGGGATGGGTAGGGAGAAGAGGGGTGAAGGGCATAAAGGGATGGGTAGGGAGAAGAGGGGTGGAGGGCAGGGATGGGTAGGGAGAAGAGGGGTGGAGGGCATAAAGGGCATAAAGGGATGGGTAGGGAGAAGAGGGGTGGAGGGCATAAAGGGATGGGTAGGGAGAAGAGGGGTGGAGGGCATAAAGGGATGGGTAGGGAGAAGAGGGGTGAAGGGCATAAAGGGATGGGTAGGGAGAAGAGGGGTGGAGGGCAGGGATGGGTAGGGAGAAGAGGGGTGGAGGGCATAAAGGGATGGGTAGGGAGAAGAGGGGTGGAGGGCATAAAGGGATGGGTAGGGAGAAGAGGGGTGGAGGGAAGGGATGGGTAGGGAGAAGAGGGGTGGAGGGCATAAAGGGATGGGTAGGGAGAAGAGGGGTGAAGGGCATAAAGGGATGGGTAGGGAGAAGAGGGGTGAAGGGCATAAAGGGATGGGTAGGGAGAAGAGGGGTGAAGGGCTTAAAGGGATGGGTAGGGAGAAGAGGGGTGATGGGCAGGGATGGGTAGGGAGAAGAGGTGTGAAGGGCATAAAGGGATGGGTAGGGAGAAGAGGGGTGAAGGGCAGGGATGGGTAGGGAGAAGAGGGGTGAAGGGCATAAAGGGATGGGTAGGGAGAAGAGGGGTGAAGGGCATAAAGGGATGGGTAGGGAGAAGAGGGGTGAAGGGCATAAAGGGATGGGTAGTGAGAAGAGGGGTGAAGGGCATAAAGGGATGGGTAGGGAGAAGAGGGGTGAAGGGCATAAAGGGATGGGTAGGGAGAAGAGGGGTGAAGGGCATAAAGGGATGGGTAGGGAGAAGAGGGGTGAAGGGCATAAAGGGATGGGTAGGGAGAAGAGGGGTGAAGGGCATAAAGGGATGGGTAGGGAGAAGAGGGGTGGAAGGCTTAAAGGGATGGGTAGGGAGAAGAGGGGTGGAGGGCATAAAGGGATGGGTAGGGAGAAGAGGGGTGAAGGGCATAAAGGGATGGGTAGGGAGAAGAGGGGTGGAGGGCATAAAGGGATGGGTAGGGAGAAGAGGGGTGGAAGGCTTAAAGGGATGGGTAGGGAGAAGAGGGGTGGAGGGCATAAAGGGATGGGTAGGGAGAAGAGGGGTGGAGGGCATAAAGGGATGGGTAGGGAGAAGAGGGGTGAAGGGCATAAAGGGATGGGTAGGGAGAAGAGGGGTGAAGGGCATAAAGGGATGGGTAGGGAGAAGAGGGGTGAAGGGCAGGGATGGGTAGGGAGAAGAGGGGTGAAGGGCATAAGGGATGGGTAGGGAGAAGAGGGGTGAAGGGCATAAAGGGATGGGTAGGGAGAAGAGGGGTGAAGGGCATAAAGGGATGGGTAGGGAGAAGAGGGGTGGAGGGCATAAAGGGATGGGTAGGGAGAAGAGGGGTGGAAGGCTTAAAGGGATGGGTAGGGAGAAGAGGGGTGAAGGGCATAAAGGGATGGGTAGGGAGAAGAGGGGTGAAGGGCATAAAGGGATGGGTAGGGAAGAGAGGGTGAAGGGCATAAAGGGATGGGTAGGGAGAAGAGGGGTGAAGGGCATAAAGGGATGGGTAGGGAGAAGAGGGGTGAAGGGCATAAAGGGATGGGTAGGGAGAAGAGGGGTGGAGGGAATTCAAAGAATGGAGGGGTCAGATACGGTCTATCGTAATTACATTTCGAAATATCTCTCTCTCTCTCTCTCTCTCTCTCTCTCTCTCTCTCTCTCTCTCTCTCTCTCTCTCTCTCACAGCCTGTTCCGTCTTCATATTGTTTTTTATTTGTCTTTCTTATTTCTTTCTTCAGAACACCTTTCCTCCTTTCCCCCCCTTTGTTTCTTTGTTGGTTTGTTTCATATTTTTCTTTCTTTTCCTTCTGGTAGAAACTGCTCCGTTCGCCTCCTTAAAAATACTGAATGATATTAGCTACATCAAAGAAATAGAAGCCTATCCTTACAGCTTGATAGTGTTAATTATTTACCTTTGATCTGTTCTTGAGTATTGTAAAGAAAGAGAGCGAACTAAAGGAAGAAAAGAGAGGAATAAGGGCAGAAAGAAAGAAATGTAAAATTGAATAGCAGACAGAGAAAGAGAAAAATGAAGATAATAGGCCAGGGGGGGGGGGGGGGGGGGGAGGAAATTACCTTCTTCTGGCACTGGCCATGTACATGTACGACATAGGAGGAAAAATCGGTTCATGGTTCAGAATGTCGTAGCACTTCGAGTAAAAAAACAATCGCATTTTGTAAAAGAGAGAGAGAGAGAGAGAGAGAGAGAGAGAGAGAGAGAGAGAGAAGAGAGAGAGAGAGAGAGAGAGAGAACGAACGAACGCACGAACGAAATAATTTATTGCTTTAAAGCAGTACAGCTTCCTCAGCAATACGATTCGATCACCATCATAAAACTGAACTCGGTGCATGTTCGTCTGACATGGAAACCATGACAAACTTGTCTTCTTTTCAAACACGGTTTTGGCACATTTCATGTCACTGGTGAGGTACTGGTCACGTTGATTCTGTCTACGGCGTGAGTCTTGAGCCCAAGCTGTCATCCCTGGTAGAACAGGATCAGGCCGTGTAGCGTCTCCAGCGTCCGTGCAGCACGTGCCTGGATGTCAGCGTGCTGTGTATTGTCAACACGTTTTCCTCGACGGAGACTGGCCAATTTTGTCCGTTCCTCTGTCAGCACGTGTCTGTCATCTTGCTTCACAAACCAGAACGAACAATCACTGTCATCTGGCATACACGGAAACTCCAACACCAGATCGTCCGATTCACAGATTAATATGTCTGATTCACTTGAGCCATCAAGAGCAACGTTTCTGAATAACTTATCCCTGCTCTTGTCTCTCAATCGTCTCTGAACAGATTTGTCGGTCAGAGTGTCAACTTAAATTTTAACGACACTTGTACTGAATTCTGCCACGAGGCTTTCATAGACCGGCTCGATGTCTGTGTCAGTTGGTGGAGGGAGGACAGAGCTATGGATGTACTCACATACACGTCCAGTTTCAGCACTATCGAGCAGGCTCATGCCATCATTCTCCGATCTTACTAGATCATCCAAGCTATCCGCATGACTCGAGTGTGTAGCCACAGTGTTACGTTTCTGGGTCATGTGCACACAGGTTTTGAAGTCTTGCGTCGGTCGAATAGGGAGTGTTCAAAACAGTTACAGTAGCTTCATCATGTTGTCCACTTGCCTGCCTCTCTTGCTGCTGTCGGGCGCTCAGCTGGTCGTGTCGGATCTGGCTGGGAGATTTCTTCCTGTAATACTGAACCTGTATGTTGCGGTTCAAGAAGGATCCGCCATGTTTGTTGACACCTGGGAAGCGGCCGGCTTGAGGCGGAAGACAACCACAGTGTTTTCATCTTCTCCTGCACCTTTCCAGCTTGTGACGTTATTGTCCGTCAGCGGGCGTTCAGAGTCTTCTCCACAGCCACTGAGAGTCCAGAAACTGGCATGTTTGAGAGGAAATTCGTAAAAATGACCGCAGATATATCAGTGTGCGCCCTGCCGCTTCTACGTAAATCACGTGACCGTGGGAGAGAGAGAGAGAGAGAGAGAGAGAGAGAGACGCGTCGTCAGATACTGAGATCGATTCAGAGAAACCAAAACTCGCTCGCATGTTTTGTCATTTGAGAGCAGCCTCAGTATCAACTTAAATTAGTTCTCCTTGATAATTCTTTTAACAACAATGACCAGTTCTTAAGAACGTTTTCAAGTGGTGTTGGGCGTTCTATGAGGAAAATGTGTACCATCACTGTACATTGAGCAATGACAGTGGCTGTGAAGTTGATGTGTACCATCACCGGACATTGAGCAATGACAGTGGCTGTGAAGTTGATGTGTACCATCACTGGACATTGAGCAATGACAGTGGCTGTGAAGCTGATGTGTACCATCACTGGACATTGAGCAATGACAGTGGCTGTGAAGTTGATGTGTACCATCACTGGACATTGAGCAATGACAGTGGCTGTGAAGTTGATGTGTACCATCACTGTACATTGAGCAATGACAGTGGCTGTGATGTTGATGTGTACCATCACTGGACATTGAGCAATGACAGTGGCTGTGAAGTTGATGTGTACCATCACCGGACATTCAGCAATGACAGTGGCTTTGATGTCAGCAATGACTCTTATATCACTAATTAGTTGCTCTTGATAATCTTTAAACAATGACAGTTCTTAGACGTTTTCAAGTGATGTTGGCAGCTAATGAGAATGTGCTTTATGTACATGAGCAATGACAGTGGTTGAAGTTGATTGCTAGTCAGGGCAATGACAGTGGCTGTGAAGTTGATGTGTACCATCACTGGACATTCAGCAATGACAGTGGCTTTGATGTCAGCAATGACAGTGGTTTGATGTCAGCAATGACAGTGGCTTTGATGTCAGAATGTGACATGCTTGACATGTCAGCAATGACAGTGGCTTTGATGTCAGCAATGACAGTGGCTTTGAAGTGAGCATCACTGACATTCGCTTGAAGTGGTTGATGTCACAATCACATGGCATTCAGCAATGACAGTGGCTTTGATGTCAGAATGACAGTGGCTTTGAAGTTGATTGTACCATCACTGGACATTCAGCAATGACAGTGGCTTTGATGTCAGCAATGACAGTGGCTTTGAAGTTGATGATGTACCATCACTGGACATTCAGCAATGACAGTGGCTTGTGTCAATGACATGGCTGAGTTGTGTGTACCATCATGGACATGAGCAATGACAGTGGCTGTGCAAGTTGATGTTTACCATCACATGGACATTGCAGCAATGACAGTGGCTGTGAAGTTGATGTGTACCATCATGACATTCGAGCAATGACAGTGGCTGTGAAGTTGATGTGTACCATCACTGGACATTGAGCAATGACAGTGGCTGTGAAGTTGATGTGTACCATCACCGGACATTCAGCAATGACAGTGGCTTTGATGTCAGCAATGACAGTGGTTTGATGTCAGAAATGACAGTGGCTTTGATGTCAGCAATGACAGTGGCTTTGATGTCAGCAATGACAGTGGCTGTGAAGTTGATGTGTACCATCACTGGACATTCACAATGACAGTGGCTTTGATGTCAGCAATGACAGTGGCTTTGATGTCAGCAATGACAGTGGCTTTGATTGTGTGTCAATCACGGTGGACATTCAGCAATGACAGTGGCTTTGTGTAACGTTGATGTGTAGCAATACTGGGCTTGTTCAGCAATGACAGTGGCTATTGATGTCACATCACTGGACATAGCATGCATGGCTTTGATGTCAGCAATGACAGTGGCTTTGAAGTTGATGTGTACCATCATGGACATTCAGCAATGACAGTGGCTTTAAATGTTACCATACGGAATCATGGGCTTTGATGTCAGCAATGACAGTGGCTTTGATGTCAGGCAATGACAGTGGCTTTGAAGTTGATGTGTACCATCATGGACATTCAGCAATGACAGTGGCTTTGATTGAGTGTCACATGACAGGGCATTT
>CM065734.1:65921765-65946765 GCA_033310375.1 Conus canariensis
ATCGGAATAATAATTCACGAGCTCGATACCCCCCTGGCTTATTTACTCGCCCTTCGTCCACACTGGGAGATGTCAGACATGCTAACAGGGTGACAGGGAACTGTGATGACATGTTAGAAATGCAGCACGTGCCACTCGTTATCCTTGATTAAGCCGTTGACGGGAGACAGGACACCTGTCTTGACAGTGCACGTGCCACTCGTTAGCCTTGATTAAGCCGTTGACGGGAGACAGGACACCTGTCTTGACAGTGCACGTGCCACTCGTTAGCCTTGATTAAGCCGTTGACGGGAGACAGGATACATGTCTTGACAGTGCACATGCCACTCGTTAGCCTTGATACAGCCATTGACTGGAGACAGGACACATGTCTTGACAGTGCACGTGCTACTCGTTAGCCTTGATACAGCCATTGACCGGAGACAGGACACATGTCTTGACAGTGCACGTGCTACTCGTTAGCGTTGATACAGCCATTGACCGGAGACAGGACACATGTCTTGACAGTGCACGTGCCACTCGTTAGCCTTGATACAGACATTGACGGGAGACAGGACACATGTCTTGACAGTGCACGTGCCACTCGTTAGCCTTGATAAGCCGTTGACGGGAGACAGGACACATGTCTTGACAGAGCAGCAGGAAATGAACAGAGATCAGGGGTGGTATAGTGACCTCTCCTCTCACTCTTTTTGCCCTCGTTGTTCTGACAGAGGAAATCACGTGGAACAATAGGATCTACTTCTCTTCTGTATTTTTCTGTCTGTCTTTCTGTCTGTCGCTGCCTCCCCCACTCCCCTACCCCCATCCCCCATTCCCCCGTACTTCAGCTGTATGCATGTACCTCTTTTTGTCACACACACACACACACACACACACACACACACACACACACACACACACACAACACACACACACAGATACACACACACACCCACACCCACACACACCCACACACATACAAACCCACACCCACACGCACACGCACGCACGCACGCACACACACACACACACACACACACACACACACACACACACACACACACACACACACACACACACACATTTTAAGCTTTTGATTGTGGTGAATATTTAGATGAAAACTATACAAAATTCTGACATTTTTGTTTTTAAAACCTCATGACCGAACTATAAACAATTTAACCAAACATCTCATCTCTGCTCTCAGGTCCTACCCCTTCTTTCCTCACCCCTTTCTTGGTCAACCATCAGCTCACTCAAAGTGTCCATGCCATTTACTCAGGTACCTGAGCTGTAAAAATCGATCAGTATTCCGTAATTTCATAAGCTGGACACCCCTGGCTTGTTCCTACACCCTCCATCTACACTGAGAATTGTGACACATGCTGAACAGTCACAAGGAGACTGTGTGATGACGTATCGCCAGTGTTGCACGGGCTACTTGTTCGCCACCCGGAGACAGCCGCTAAGGCGGAATAGGACGCTTGTCTTGGCACTACAGCAGAAAATTACACTTGTCTCGGCATTACAGCAGAAAATTACACTTGTCTTGGCACTACAGCAGAAAATTACACTTGTCTCGGCATACAGCAGAAAATTACACTTGTCTCGGCACTACAGCAGAAAATGTACACTTGTCTTGGCACTACAGCAGAAAAAGACACTTGTCTTGGCACTACAGCAGAAAAAGGACACTTGTCTTGGCACTACAGCAGAAAAGGACACTTGTCTTGGCACTACAGCAGAAAAAGGACACTTGTCTTGGCACTTACAGCAGAAAAGGACACTTGTCTCGGCACTACAGCAGAAAAAGACACTTGTCTTGGCACTACAGCAGAAAAAGGACACTTGTCTTGGCACTACAGCAGAAAATTACACTTGTCTTGGCACTAACAGCAGAAAATACACTTGTCTTGGCACTACAGCAGAAAAAGGACACTTGTCTTGGCACTACAGCAGAAAAAGGACACTTGTCTTGGCACTACAGCAGAAAAAGACACTTGTCTTGGCACTACAGCAGAAAAGACACTTGTCTTGGCACTACAGCAGAAAATTACACTTGTCTTGGCACTACAGCAGAAAAAGTACACTTGTCTCGGCACTACAGCAGAAAAAGGACACTTGTCTTGGCACTACAGCAGAAAAAGGACACTTGTCTTGGCACTACAGCAGAAAAAGGACACTTGTCTCGGCACTAACAGCAGAAAAAGGACACTTGTCTCGGCACTACTAGCAGAAAAAGGACACTTGTCTTGGCACTACAGCAGAAAAAGGTACACTTGTCTCGGCACTACAGCAGAAAAAGACACTTGTCTCGGCACTACAGCAGAAAAAGGACACTTGTCTCGGCACTACAGCAGAAAAATACACTTGTCTGGCACTACAGCAGAAAAAGACACTTGTCTCGGCACTACAGCAGAAAAAGGACACTTGTCTTGGCACTACAGCAGAAAAAGGACACTTGTCTTGGCACTACAGCAGAAAAAGGACACTTGTCTTGGCACTACAGCAGAAAAAGGACACTTGTCTTGGCACTACAGCAGAAAAAGGACACTTGGCACTACAGCAGAAAAAGGACACTTGTCTTGGCACTACAAGCAGAAAAAGGACACTTGTCTTGGCACTAAGCAGAAAAATGGACACTTGTCTTGGCACTACAGCAGAAAATGACACTTGCTGCACTACAGCAGAAAAAGGACACTTGTCTTGGCATTACAGCAGAAAAAGGACACTTGTCTTGCACTACAGCAGAAAAAGGACACTTGGCACTACAGCAGAAAAAGGACACTTGTCTTGGCACTACAGCAGAAAATTACACTTGTCTTGGCACTAAAGCAGAAAAAGGACACTTGTCTTGGCACTACAGCAGAAAAAGGACACTTGTCTTGGCACTACAGCAGAAAAAGGACACTTGTCTTGGCACTACAGCAGAAAAAGGACACTTGTCTTGGCACTACAGCAGAAAAAGGACACTTGTCTCGGCACTACAGCAGAAAAAGGACACTTGTCTTGGCACTACAGCAGAAAAAGGACACTTGGCACTAAGCAGAAAAAGGACACTTGTCTGGCACTACAGCAGAAAAAGGACACTTGTCTTGGCACTAAAGCAGAAAAAGGACACTTGTCTTGGCACTACAGCAGAAAAAGGACACTTGTCTTGGCACTACAGCAGAAAAAGGACACTTGTCTCTGGACATACAGCAGAAAAAGGACACTTGTCTTGGCACTACAGCAGAAAAAGGACACTTGTCTTGGCACTACAGCAGAAAAAGGACACTTGTCTTGGCACTACAAGCAGAAAAAGGACACTTGGCACTAAAGCAGAAAAAGGACAGAGAAGGGGTGGGGGTGTGGGGGTGGCCTAGACTACCTCTCATCTTGGAGCCTCTCACTCCCCAACCCTCTTCATCTTTTGGGGAGAGGAAATCATGTACAATGACAGGTTCTGGATTTGGTTCTGTCTCGTCTGTCTGCATGTCTGTTTGTCTGTGTCTGGTTCTCTCTCTCTCTCTCTCTCTCTCTCTCTCTCTCTCTCTCTTCTTGTCTCTTCTGTCTTTCTGTCTGTCTGTCTGTCTGTCCTTCTGTCTCTCTCTCTCTCCCTTTCTCCTTCACACACACACACACACACACACACACACACACACACACACACACACACACACACACACACACTCACACACACACACTCCTTCACACAGATACATACATGCACATTTTTGAAGTTTTTTTTTCAATGACTGGTGGAATCAGAATACTGTAAAAGTTCTTTTCCTTAATGTCATGACCAGACCATAAATAAATCAAACTTTTCCGCTTATATCATCATTGATCATCATGTTTCTTGGTCAGTCACTGTCAATCCAACTGTCTTTCCCATTTATACAGGTAACAGAGCCTGAAAATCAGTCAGTATTTTGAAATTTCATAATCTCTCCACCTCCCAGGTTTGTTTGCACACCCTGCATGTACACGGAGAGATATGAGACACAGTGAACTGTGACAGTGGACAAAGTGATGTCGTACTGGCACAACTGCACGTGCCATCGTTCGGTGGAGACAGGAGCTAACAGGAGACGGGACACTTGTCTTGACGCTGCAGCAGGAGATGAACAGAGAGATACAAATGGTGTGCTGTGCCTCTTTTGTTCTACGTTTATTTTTTTGTTGTTGTTTTCATTCGTCTTTGAAGGAGAGGAACTCACGTGGAATGATTAGTTCTGGGTCTGGATGTTCCATGCTCTTGTCTCTGTCTGTCTGTCTGTCTGTATCTCCCTCCTCCCTCCCTCCCTCTCTCTCTCTCTCTCTCTCTCTCTCTCTCTCTCTCTCTCTCTCTCTCTCATCACACACATTCGCTTTTTCAAAAAAAAATCATTGCAATGACCCTTAATCTAAAAACTGTTAAGAATCTTGAAGTGTTCTTGGAGCTGCCTTAGCAAGTCATAGACTAATAAACCAATCCCATCCTCTCCAGGCTTCTCTTCTTTCCTCCTCCCTTTCTTGGTCAGCCATCTACTCTCTCAAATCGCCTTGCTGTATACTCAAGGAACTGTCCTGAAAAACTCTCAAATCGCCTTGCTATATACTCAAGGAACTGTCCTGAAAAACTCTCAAACAGCCTTGCTATTTACTCAAGAAACTATCCTGAAAAACTCTCAAACAGCCTTGCTATTTACTCAAGGAACTATCCCGAAAAACTCTCTCAAACAGCCTTGCTATTTATTCAAGGAACTGTCCTGAAAAAACTCTCTCAAACAGCCCTGCTATTAACTCAAGGAACTGTCCTGAAAAACTCTTTCAAACAGCCCTGCTATTTACTCAAGGAACTGTCCTGAAAAACTCTCTCAAACAGCCCTGCTATTAACTCAAGGAACTGTCCCGAAAAACTCTCTCAAACAGCTTTGCTATTTACTCAAGGAACTGTCCTGAAAAACCGGTCGGTCTCTGGTAATTTGACAACTTCACCACTCCCTGTCTTATTTGCACGCTCTTCACCCACACTGGCAGATATGACACATGCTGAACACCACAGTGGAAATGTAGTGACGTAGTAACCATGCAACACGCGTCATTCGTCATCTGAACGACAGCCGTGAACGAAAGACAGGACGCTGGTCTTCACATGGCAGCATCAAATTAACACGGACGGGGATGATACAGTTCGCCTCCCTTCTTCTGTTTTTCATTTGTTTTAGTCTTTTTTTTATTTTTCAAGGAGAGGAAATCACGTGGAATGACTGGTTTTGGGTCTGGCTTTGACTCTTTTTTCTTGCTGTCACTTTATTCTCTGCCATCTCAGCGGCACTGCCCACACGCCGCTCATACCAGCTCCCTGTTCACAGCGCTCATACCAGCTCCCTGTTCACGCGCTCATACCAGCTCCCTATTCACGCCGCTCATACCAGCTCCCTATTCACAGCGCTCATACCAGCTCCCTATTCACGCCGCTCATACCAGCTCCCTGTTCACAGCGCTCATACCAGCTCCCTATTCACAGCGCTCATACCAGCTCCCTGTTCACAGCGCTCATACCAGCTCCCTATTCACGCGTCATACAGCTCCTATTCCGCCGCTCATACCAGCTCCCTATTCACGCCGCTCATACCACTGCCCTATTCACGCCGCTCATACCAGCTCCCTATTCACAGCGCTCATACCAGCTCCCTATTCACAGCGCTCATACCAGCTCCCTATTCACGCGCTCATACCAGCTCCCTATTCACAGCGCTCATACCAGCTCCCTATTCACGCGCTCATACCAGCTCCCTATTCACAGCCGCTCATACCAGCTCCTATTCACAGCGCTCATACCAGCTCCCTATTCACAGCGCTCATACCAGCTCCTATTCACGCCGCTCATACCAGCTCCCTATTCACAGCGCTCATACCAGCTCCCTATTCACAGCGCTCATACCAGCTCCCTATTCACGCCGCTCATACCAGCTCCCTATTCACGCGCTCATACCAGCTCCCTATTCACGCGCACATACCAGCTCCCTATTCACAGCGCTCATACCAGCTCCCTATTCACGCCGCTCATACCAGCTCCCTATTCACAGCGCTCATACCAGCTCCCTATTCACAGCCGCTCATACCAGCTCCTATTCACAGCGCTCATACCAGCTCCCTATTCACAGCGCTCATACCAGCTCCTCTATTCACAGCGCTCATACCAGCTCCCTATTACACGCCGCTCATACCAGCTCCCTATTCACGCCGCTCATACCAGCTCCCTATTTCACCCGCGCTCATACCAGCTCTCTATTCACGCCGCTCATAACAGCTCCCTATTCACAGCCGCTCATACCAGCTCCCTATTACAGCCGCTCATACCAGCTCCCTATTACAGCCGCTCATACCAGCTCCCTATTCACGCCGCTCATACCAGCTCCCTATTCACAGCGCTCATACCAGCTCCTATTCACGCCGCTCATACCAGCTCCCTATTCACAGCGCTCATACCAGCTCCCTATTACACCCGCTCATACCAGCTCCCTATTCACGCCGCTCATACCAGCTCCCTATTCACAGCCGCTCATACCAGCTCCCTATTCACAGCGCTCATACCAGCTCCCTATTCACGCGCTCATACCAGCTCCCTATTCACGCGCTCATACCAGCTCCCTATTCACAGCGCTCATACCAGCTCCCTATTCACGCCGCTCATACCAGCTCCCTATTCACGCCTCATACCAGCTCCTATTCACGCCGCTCATACCAGCTCCCTATTCACGCGCTCATACCAGCTCCCTATCACGCGCTCATACCAGCTCCCTATTCACAGCGCTCATACCAGCTCCCTATTCACAGCGCTCATACCAGCTCCCTATTCACGCGCTCATACCAGCTCCCTATTCACGCGCTCATACCAGCTCCCTATTCACGCCGCTCATACCAGCTCCCTATTCACAGCGCTCATACCAGCTCCCTATTCACGCGCTCATACAGCTGCCTATTCACGCGCTCATCCAGCTCCCTATTCACGCCGCTCATACCAGCTCCCTATTCACGCGCCATACAGCTCCCTATTCACGCGCTCATACCAGCTCCCTATTCAGCGTCAACAGTCCCTATCACAGCGCTCATACAGCTCCCTATTCACAGCGCTCATACAGCTCCCTTTCACAGCGCTCATACACTCCTATTCACGCGCTCATACCAGCTCCCTATTCACAGCGCTCATACCAGCTCCCTATTCACAGCGCTCATACCAGCTCCCTATTCACAACCACACTCCGCTTTATTTCGCTGCAGTTCCAGCATTGACAATCCACCAGAGGCAGCAGTCAGTGTCAAGTTGTTGTGAGGCAGCCCTGCATAGGAGACACTGCAATACTGCCAAGACTCTTCGATGATGTTCAGTGGAGACCCTGCAATACTGCCAAGACTCTTCGATGATGTTCAGGGGAGACACTGCACTACTGCTGAGACTCTTCGATGATGTTCCGTGGAGACACTGCACTACTGCCGAGACTCTTCGATGATGTTCAGTGGAGACACTGCACTACTGCTGAGACTCTCCGATGATGTTCAGTGGAGACACTGCAATACTGCCAAGACTCTTCGATGATATGATGTTCAGTGGCGCCTGTGTTGATTCGACACACGCAGGACGACACCTACTAACCCCCCTACTGACGATACTAATTGTTTAGTTGGGGAATCAGCGTGAGTGAGCGTCTCTCCTCAGAGGGCGCCACCAGGACCTCCCAACGACAATCCGCATGACCTGGCCGATACTGGTGAACTCGACAGGAACTTACCAGGGGCAAATATTTGGAGAGGAATTCCAAACTGAGGTCATAGTGAGGGCAGGGTATAAAGGGCTACAGACTTTTTTCATGTTGAATCGATGAGGATGAAGAAGAAGGTGTGGAGATCCATTCAAGTCTGAGACTGTATGACAGGGCTGTACTCCACGCTTATTTTCATAATTTATCCTGGCGTGAATCAGGCCTGAGAGATACAGACACTTCCAATGTTGGTCAGAAATTTGGAGAAACACTCCAAGAGGCGAAGCCATGAAGTGGAAGAAACTGGACCTTGTGGTTTGATTTTCACCAGTGCAGCCCATAGCAAACCACTGTGGGTGGGAGCAGGTCGGGGCAGAATGGTTCTACAAATGAATGGGTGCATCATGGTGGCTAGTTATTTCTGTCTTCTTCTGCTTGTCTATCTACCTGTCTGTCATTTACACACACACACACACACACATATATATATATATATATATATATATATAATGCCGAACAACTAAGTAGTGGGGGAAAACAAGTGCAGGTTGACAATTCTTCCGTCATAGCAATGACTTGGCAAAGATTTAAGGGTTGAAGATGAAACAAATACATACGTATATTATATTTGTATTATCTCTCTCTCTCTCTCTCTCTCTCTCTCTATTCAGTTATAAACAAAGCTTGCTCTTATGTCTTAGATTGAAGAAATACGGGGAGATAAGCATTCATATCTGCAGTGATAGATAATTCTGCCTAACTAACAGTATGTGCTTGAATGGGGAAAAAATGAAATAAATGCTTCTCAAAATGAGCCTTCAGCAAGCTTATAGTCTCCAAGGAGGAGACATTCTCCAATGGGGAGGAAATTCACTAGCATATAACTCCTGGTCAGATACTGATATTTCGATACCTGATTGTTTCTCCTCAGTGACCGCGGAAAGTGGTAATTTGATTCCTCTGCCTTTTCGGTTTTAACAAGAATGCTATCCAGAAAAGTCTGGTGTGCAATACCGTAGTATGTTTGTTGAGTTTTCAAAAAACCAACCAAAGGTGCCACCTAAGAAGCAAAAGAAAATCATGAAAGAGCAAAACAAGCTACATTTTCTTATGAAAAGTAGAAAATATAAAAAGATAACCTCTTAAGACACAAGTGCTGAGGGCCAGTTCTTGGAATGAATCCGCAAGGGACTAAATTACAATAAACTAATAAATTCCAATGATAAATACCGCACCATTCCAGCAACTTACAGAGCAGCTTGGTATTGCAATGACTGCAAGAAATATTCAGTTATAAACAAAGCTTGCTCTTATGTCTTAGATTGAAGAAATACGGGGAGATAAGCATTCATATCTGCAGTGGTAGATAATTCTGCCTAACTAACAGTATGTGCTTGAGTGGGTGAATGGGGAAAAAATGAAATAAATGCTTCTCAAAATGAGCCTTCAACAAGCTTATAGTCTCCAAGGAGGAGACATTCTCCAATGGGGAGGAAACTCACTAGCATATAACTCCTGGTCAGATACCGATATTTCGAAACCTGATTGTTTCTCCTCAGTGACCGCGGAAAGTGGTAATTTGACTCCTCTGCCTTTTCGGTTTTAACAAGAATGCTATCCTAGAAAAGTCTGGTGTGCAATACCGTAGTATGTTTGTTGAGTTTTCAAAAAACCAACCAAAGGTGCCACCTAAGAAGCAAAAGAAGCAAAAGAAAATCCACTTCTCTCCTCTTCTTCCCTCATGTCTCTCTTGATCACTTGTCTACTCGCTGCAATTGTCCCACAATCTGTACAAATAGCCCGTATCTCACACCTCAAAAGCCTCCTTGCCCATCGGATTATTTGCATGCTCTTCATCTCCACTGAGAGATGCGATACATACTGAACGGCATAGTGGACCGTGTGATGACGTGTTAGCAATGCAGCACGTGCCAGTCGTTAGCCGGGAGACAGCTGCTAACTGGTGACAGGACACTTGTCTTCTCTCTGTCGCAGGAAATGACTAAGGGCGATAACTGATACAGTGTGCCTCGCTTCTTACCGGTGACAGGACACTTGTCTTCTCTCCGTCGCAGGAAATGACTAAGGGCGATAAGTGATACAGTGTGCCTCGCTTCTTCGCCTTTCTTATGTTTCAGGGAAAAGCAATAACGTGGAATGATTGGTTCTAGGTCTGTTTTTTTTGTCTGCCTGTCTGTTTCTCAGTCCCTCTGTCTGACTGTCTGTCTGTCTAACTGTCTGTCTGTCTCTCTCTCACTGAAACGCATGCACGCACGCTTGCGCGTGCGCGCGCGCGCACGCACGCACGCACGCACGCACGCACGCACGCACACACACACACACACACACACACACACACACACACACACACACCATTAATCTGAAGACTATACAGAAGTCTTAAAGTGTCCTTCAGTCTCAGGACCATATCCTACATTAATCAACCAAATCTTCTCTCCTCTCCAGTTGTCTCCTTTCGTGTCCACATCTCCATACTGATCACTTGTCGACTGGCTCTTCTTGTCGTCACTATGTACACGGTGTTCGGAGCTGTACAAACCATATGTATCTCGTCATTTGACGGCTTGGTCATCTTCTTACACAGTGTTCTGAGCTGTACAAACCATATGTATCTCGTCATTTGACGGCTTGGTCATCTTCTTACACAGTGTTCTGAGCTGTACAAACCATATGTATCTCGTCATTTGACGGCTTGGTCATCTTCTTACACAGTGTTCTGAGCTGTACAAACCATATGTATCTCGTCATTTGACGGCTTGGTCATCTTCTTACACAGTGTTCTGAGCTGTACAAACCATATGTATCTCGTCATTTGACGGCTTGGTCATCTTCTTACACAGTGTTCTGAGCTGTACAAACCATATGTATCTCGTCATTTGACACCCTGGTCATCTTCTTACACAGTGTTCTGAGCTGTACAAACCATATGTATCTCGTCATTTGACGGCTTGGTCATCTTCTTACACAGTGTTCTGAGCTGTACAAACCATATGTATCTCGTCATTTGACGGCTTGGTCATCTTCTTACACAGTGTTCTGAGCTGTACAAACCATATGTATCTCGTCATTTGACGGCTTGGTCATCTTCTTACACAGTGTTCTGAGCTGTACAAACCATATGTATCTCGTCATTTGACACCCTGGTCATCTTCTTACACAGTGTTCTGAGCTGTACAAACCATATGTATCTCGTCATTTGACACCCTGGTCATGTTCTTGGATGACTTGTACACCCTCTGTCGACACTGAGGGAAATAAGACATGATGAGCGGTGACAGTGGACAGGGTGATGACGTATCAGCAATGTTGCACGTGCCCTCCAATAGCCTGGGGACAGTCCGGTACAGGAAACAGGACACTTGTCTTCACACTACAGCAGGAAATGGCCATGGGAGGAGGAATGGTACAGTCCTTGTCACTTCCACTATCAAACCTCCCAGCGCTGCTCCGACAAGTGAGGCGTTATTGCTATTTCAGGTGTAAGGGGGAGAATAGACGTCTGAACGTGTTCAGAAAGGTTGCCTTCTTTTCTTTTATTAAATTGTAGCTATTAAATAGAACAGTCACGTGGTTTGCGTCGAAAAGGAAATGGATTTTCAACAGAAGGAAACTGAACAAGAGCGAAGACTGCTTAAACTTCAACTTTATTTTTCGTCTCTGGATTTCATTTTACTTTATCTTACTTTATTAATTTTTGGGTTACTTAGTAAATATATATATATATATATATATATATATATATATTAATTTTGGGTTACTTAGTAATATATATATATATATATATATATATAATATATATATACAATTTCACAGTTAAAATTTTCACCTTTCTTACTTTTTGGTGGCGAAAGCTTGGATCAATAAAAGCGTCCCTGTAGGAAAAGATGTTCAACTTGTTTAAGTATTCATCTTAGAATATATATATATATATATATATATATATATAAAACAGGGGTTTAAAAACCACAACAGACAAGATAAAAAGATTTCCAAAATTTTCGGCTTTAATATATTTATATATATGTCTGTACACCGTCTGTCGACACTGAGGGAGATGAGACATAATGAACGGTGACAGTGGACAGGGTGATGACGTATCACCCTGAAATTGAAACAATCAGGCAAATTGAAACAATCAGGTTTCGAAATACCGGTATCTGACCAGGAGTTATATGTTAGTGAGTTTTCTCCCCATTGGAGATTGTCTCTCCCCCTTGGAGACTATAAGCTTGCTGAAGGCTCATTTTGAGAAGCATTTATTATTCCCCATTCACCCACTCAAGCACATACTGTTAGTTAGGCAGAATTACCTACCACTGCAGATATGAATGCTTATCTCCCCCTAGCTCAGTTGGTAGAGCGCCTGACTCGTAATCTTGGTGATCACGGGGTTGCGGGTTCGAATCTCTGCCGGGGCGTTTCGGTACAGGGGGATTTTTCCCTCGGAGTTAACATTAGTTCTGACTCCATTTCCCATACAGTCCTTCGAATGAGACTATAAACCGAGGTTCCGTGTGTGAACGCATGCATAATATCTTGCACACACGTAAAATCCCATCACCAACTTTCGGAAGAGTAGGCCAGTTTGGCCGTTGGTATGGATGACACGTTACACACAGCATGCACCCTGCGTAAGAAAAAAAAAAAAAAAAAAAAAAAAAAAAAAAAAAATGAGGGAGGTAAGGAAACTGAGTGAACGATATTGACTGGATGACACGGGAAACGACTGAATGAAGCGCCAGCTGGCAGCTCTTCGGTCGGCACTACCCAGGTAGGCAGCCCGTTGTGTAAACGAGTGTTGATGAATAAGTGCAAATGGTGGATGTAAGCGCATTGAGTTGTGTAACAAGAAATGCGCTATATAAGTATTATACATTATTATTATTATTATTATTTCTTCAATCTAAGACATAAGAGCAAGCTTTGTTTATAATTCAATACTTCTTGCAGTCATTGCAACACCAAGCTGCTTTGTAAGTTGCTGGAATGGTGCTCGGTACTTATCCTCGGAATTTATTAGTTTATTGTGTGTGTGTGTGTGTGTGTGTGTGTGTGTGTGTGTGTGTGTGTGTGTGTGTGTGTGTGTGTGTGTGTGTGTGTGTGTGTGTATGTATATATATATAAACATCCAAACAAAGAATTCAACAACAATCACGTAAAATATTTCCCAATATTTCGACCACTTTTGGTCTTCCTCAAGGGACTTTAATGATAGAATTGCATGTAGCAGCTTCCGTTCACACTTAAAAAAAATCAGTTCACCACAGTTCCAAAGGTTAGAGAAAGGACAACGGTGGAAGGGTAGTAAGCTACGGGGAACACGAAAAAATAGGGGTAGGAGAGAGAGAGAGAGAGAGAGAGAGAGAGAGAGAGAGAGAGAGAGAGAGAGAGAGAGAGAGAGAGAGAAAGAGAGAGAGAACCGCCTGCGCGCACAAGAGAGAGGGCAGGGGGGGGGGGAAGGGGGAGGTTGTTTAAAAAAAAAAAAGGGGGGGGGGGATAAGTGAAGAGGGAGGAAAACCCCGGGAGTCGGCAAGTTTTGGTACAGAGAGAGGGAGGAATAATTTAAGTGAGAGGGGCGAGCTCAGAGAGAGCGAGAGCGACAGGGAGGGAGAAAGAAGGAGAGAGGGAAGGGAGGGAGGAGGTGGAGGGGGGAAAAAGGGGGGGGGGGAAGGGGGGAAAAGCAGGGGAGAGGGGAAGTAGGGGGCACGAGTACATCTCAAGTATTTCTTTTTCAACGATCCCAAGAACAGTATTTTTGTCTGTATAAAATGTCCCTGTCTAAGACAACAAAAAGTTCCATGAAAGACAGATTTCCAGACAAAAGTGTGCCTCAGCAGTACAGTTGAAGATCTCAAAGAGATAACACAATATACGACATAAAACGTTACCATATTTTAAACTGTAGAGAATGTCCAAGTTAAAAATCCTATACTTTCCATTAAGTCGTAAGTTCAAACAGTGTAACGTCATAACATAACTGTCCACTGTGGTTTACAAGGAATAACATACAGATATATTACAAAACATATACGAGAACATATCCTGCCACATAATGAATATGGTCTGTTACCCACTATTTAATTCTATGGTCATATCGAGAAGGAGGGGGAGGCAGAGAGGGAAAGAAAGGAGTAAGGGGGGGGGGGGTTGGAAAGAGAGAGAGAGAGAGAGAGAGAGAGAGAGAGAGGCACAGAGTGAGGGGGGGGGGAAGAGAGAGAAAAACCAGGTAGGCAGACAGACAGACAAAGAGGGAGGAAGAGAGACGCAGGGGGGGGGGAGGGGGGTTGAGAATAGGCATTGAGAAAGAGAGAGAGGAAGAAAAGGAGAGAGAGAGAGAGAGAGAGAGAGAGAGAGAGAGAGAGAGAGTCACAGAGAGAGAGAGAGAGAGAGAGAGAGATCACAGAGAGAGAGAGAGATGGAAGTAGGGGGTTAACAGACTGGGATCCAGGCAGCCAAACATGCACAGAGAGAGAGAGAGAGAGAGAGAGAGGAGAGAGATGGAAGTAGGGTTAACAGACGGGATCAGGCAGCAAACATGACAACAGAGAGAGAGAGAGAGAGAGAGAGAGAGAGAGAGAGAGAGAGGATGGAAGTAGGGGGTTAACAGACTGGGATCCAGGCAGCCAAACATGACACAGAGAGAGAGAGAGAGAGAGAGAGAGAGAGAGAGAGAGAGAGATGGATGGGGGTTAACAGATGGGATCAGGCAGCCAAACATGACACACAGAGAGAGAGAGAGGAGAGGGAGAGGAGTGAGAAAAGGAGAGGAGGAGGATGGGAAGTGGGGGGTTAACAGACTGGGATCAGGCAGCCAAAACATATACACACAGAGAGAGAGAGAGAGAGAGAGAAGAGAGAGAGAGAGAGAGAGAGAGAGAGAGAGAGAGAGAGGAGAGATGGAAGTAGGGGGTTAACAGACTGGGATCCAGGCAGCCAAACATGACAGAGAGAGAGAGAGGGAGAGAGAGAGAGAGAGAGAGAGAGAGAGATGGGGGAGGTGGGGGGGAAAGGTGAAAAAGTGAGAGAGGAGGGGGGGGTTAGGTTGTTACGGTGGAAAAAAAGGGGGGGGGGGGAGGGGGGTGAAGGGGGGGAGGGGGGGGGGGCTCGAAGGCAATATAACAAAAGAAGAAGAGATAAGAAGTGCATTGCAAGGACAATAAGTCTGATAATACCTTCCACACCAAATAAGAGATGCCCAATAGGACAGAATGGCATAAAAATAGTACACAGATGTAAAAATGAACATATAGAATACAAAATGAATCACCCCAATCATCCCTCCACCCCCCCCACCCCACCCCCCAACATCCCACCACACCACACACACACACACACGCGCGCGCGCGCGCGCGCGCGCGCACACACACACACATACACATTCACATACACACACTATCATTCACTCACTCACTCACTTTATTCAGTAAAAGATTAAATCTACATTTAAAATAGTATTGCGTGGAGCCCTATGAATTAAAAAAAAACTTTTTAGTAGACACAAACTGTGATGATTAAATAGATACATAGAATGAATTAAGATCAGAGGTGGGGGGGGGGGGGGGGGGGGGGGAAAGGAAGAGAGAGGAAAGGAAATGACAATTATGCCTCCAAAGTGTTGAGGCCCAAAGGAAATAAAGTCTTTAGTTTGTGGATCCAGAATAGTTCTCTTTTAAGCCTTGAAGTGAGGTTAAGATACCATACTCTTTCTATTACAATACATTTCATGTCTGTCAGAGAATGGTCTTTTGATTAAAGTGTCGAGTGACTAAGGTACCGGTGTTCTTTTTTATATTTGACCTATGCTGGTAGAATCTTGTTTTCAGAGAATTTTTAGTTTCACCCACGTACTGTGCATGTTGGCATTTATCACAGAATAACAGATAGATGATATTACTGCTCTCACAGTCCAACTTGTCTCTTATGGTAAACTTTTCTCCAGTTCTAGAACTGGTAAAATATTTACTTTGCATCATGTGTTCTACACATATTACACATTTTTTCAAGCATTTATAACATCCTGTTTCACTTTGGGCTGCAACTGAGAGTGGTATGGCAGAGGGCATTAAATGTTTTTCAGAGAATTACAGTTCCTTTCCCCCACAATTGGTTGTACTGGTGCAGCCTTTCTCATCTTAGTACTATTGTGCAGAACCGGTAGTTGTTCTTTCAGCCAGGTTCGCAGTGGGGGATTTAAAGGATTATGTGTTACAACTAAAGGTACTCTGGAATTTGTTCTTTTAGACCTGTATTCTAATGTATCTAGTCTAGGGGTGTTTTCTGCTTTCTGCCTTGCTCTTAGAAGGATGGAGAGGGGATAACCACGGCGTAGAAAGTGCTGAATCATGTCTTCACTATTAGTTTTAAAATCTGCCATATTGGAACAAATGCGTCGTAAATGTAAAAACTGGCTGACAGGTACATTATTTATGCAATGGCGTGGATGGCAAGATTTAAAATGTAGGTATGCATGGGCATCGGTCTGTTTCGTATACAGATCGGTGCTAATGTACCCGTTCTCAAGTTTTAAAAGGATATCTAAGAAGGGTATTTCAGTAAAAGAACTATTTACTGTAAACTTGATGGAAGGGTGAAAAGAGTTAAGAAAATCACTGAAACGATCAAGGTCCGATTCAGTGCCCGTCCACAACAGTAAAATATCGTCAATAATTCTTTTCCAGTGTTCTGGGTTTATTTTCATGGGACTCGTTTCGAGTAGGCGGCTTTCCAGCCACCCCATGAATAGGTTGGCAATAGTAGGTGCCATGGGAGTGCCCATAGCTGTGTCTGACTTTTGTCGGTAAATGGTCTCTTCAAAAGTAAAAAAAAAACTTTTTTAAATATGTCTAATAATTTCAAGGAGAACTGGTCCGGGAGGACCTTTTTCACACGGTTGAAGCGATAAAAAATGATCCACAGATTTTTCTGTCTCGTCATGAGGAATGTTGGTATAAAGACTAACAACATCAATGGTTACCAGTTTCGTAGTTGGAGGAAAAGGACCCAGTTTGGTGTTCCATTCATTCACTAGTCTGAGCACATGTGTAGAGTCCTGTACATAGCTAGGTAAGCGGGTGACATAGTCTCTAAGCCAATAATCAGCCAGTTTAGAAAGAGTTTCAGTAGGTTCTCCAACACTAGAGACTATGGGGCGACTAGGTGGGTTTATAAGACTTTTGTGTACTTTCGGTAAATGGTAAAAAATATGTGTACGTGTGCTTCTGGGGTCTAGACTGGCCCATTTATGTGTGTTGTCATTTATATAGGATTCGCTCTTTAATTTGTCTGTGATCTTGTAAGACTTGGTTGCTATTTTAGCAGTAGGGTCATGGTCAACACGCTCATAATGTAGGGGATCGCTAAGTAGTCTAAATGCTTCCTGTATATATAGTTCAGTATTTTGGATTACGATGGCGCCCCCTTTATCAGCTCTACTGATCCTAATTATTCTGTTATGAACTAGTTGATTGAGTTCAAGGAGTGCTCTGCGTTCACTGGTGGTTAGGTTGTCTCTGGGTCTTTTACTAGGCTGGTGCGTAGAGGTAAGTCGTTCTATGACGTCGCAGTAAGCGTCCAGTGCTGCATCTCTTCCACAGGGTGGGGGGGGGGGGGGGGGGGGGGGGAGGGGGGGGGGGTAAATAGTTTTCTTGTAAAAACGAAGAGGAGTTTCTTCCTCATCATCGTCCTGAAGGTCGTCATAAAACATTTCTTTCAAACGTAGCCTTCTACACCCCTCACGTACATCCTGGGATAACTGCTGTGTGTCTAGAGTCCGAGGGGTCGGGCAGAATTTTGGACCAAGACTCAACACTTTCAACTGTTCAGAGGACATTTCAATACCAGAAAGATTGAAGACAGTTTCAGTTTTCACTTCTTCATGTGGTCGATGGCCGCTCCTAGTCTGGGACTTCTGTAGAATAAGAAAGGTTACATGTATGGATGACACGTTACACACAGCATGCACCCTGCGTAAGAAATGGAAAGAATGAAGGAAGTAAAGAAACTGAGTGAACGATATTGAACGATATTGACTGGATGACACGGGAAACGACTGAATGAAGCGCCAGCTGGCAGCTCTTCAGTCGGCACTACCCAGGTAGGCAGCCCGTTGTGTAAGCGAGTGTTGATTGTAAAGCGCTTAGAGCTTGGTCTCTAGCCGAGAATAGGCGCTATATAAGTATTCATTATTATTATTATTATTATTATTATTATTATTATTATGTAGGCGTTTAAAGCGACGGCACTTCCGTTTTTTCACCTGATGAAGTTTGATGTTGTCGTCTACTTGAGCCAGCAAAGTCTGGAGTTTCTTGAATTTCTTCTTATAGTATAGACATTTGAGGTCACTGTAGAGTTTAATCTGAAATTTCCGTACTGCTTCAAATTCCAAGCAGTTGACGCACTGATAGATATTGTACATATTTGCATGAAGTGTCCCCGTTTCCATTTCCGACAGTGACTGGTAAGTTTCTCTGCATGAAGTGTCCCCGTTTCCATTTCCGACAGTGACTGGTAAGTTTCTCTACATGAAGTGTCCCCGTTTCCATTTCCGACAGTGACTGGTAAGTTTCTCTACATGCAGTGTCCCCGTTTCCATTTCCGACAGTGACTGGTAAGTTTCTCTACATGAAGTGTCCCCGTTTCCATTTCCGACAGTGACTGGTAAGTTTCTCTGCATGAAGTGTCCCCGTTTCCATTTTCGACAGTGACTGGTAAGTTTCTCTGCATGAAGTGTCCCCGTTTCCATTTCCGACAGTGACTGGTAAGTTTCTCTACATGAAGTGTCCCCGTTTCCATTTCCGACAGTGACTGGTAAGTTTCTCTGCATGAAGTGTCCCCGTTTCCATTTCCGACAGTGACTGGTAAGTTTCTCTGCATGAAGTGTCCCCGCTTCCATTTCCGACAGTGACTGGTAAGTTTCTCTACATGAAGTGTCCCCGTTTCCATTTCCGACAGTGACTGGTAAGTTCTCTGCATGAAGTGTCCCCGTTTCCATTTCCGACAGTGACTGGTAAGTTTCTCTGCATGAAGTGTCCCCGTTTCCATTTCCGACAGTGACTGGTAAGTTTCTCTGCATGAAGTGTCCCCGTTTCCATTTCCGACAGTGACTGGTACGTTTCTCTGCATGAAGTGTCCCCGTTTCCATTTCCGACAGTGACTGGTAAGTTTCTCTGCATGAAGTGTCCCCGTTTCCATTTCCGACAGTGACTGGTAAGTTTCTCTGCATGAAGTGTCCCCGTTTCCATTTCCGACAGTGACTGGTAAGTTTCTCTGCATGAAGTGTCCCCGTTTCCATTTCCGACAGTGACTGGTAAGTTTCTCTGCATGAAGTGTCCCGTTTCCCAATCCGACAGTGACTGGTAAGTTTCTCTGCATGCAGTGTCCCCGTTTCCCAATCCGACAGTGACTGGTAAGTTTCTCTGCATGCAGTGTCCCCGTTTCCAATCCGACAGTGACTGGTAAGTTTCTCTGCATGCAGTGTCCCCGTTTCCATTTCCGACAGTGACTGGTAAGTTTTTCTGCATGCAGTGTCCCCGTTTCCATTTCCGACAGTGACTGGTAAGTTTCTCTGCATGCAGTGTCCCCGTTTCCATTTCCGACAGTGACTGGTAAGTTTCTCTACATGCAGTGTCCCCGTTTCCATTTCCGACAGTGACTGGTAAGTTTCTCTGCATGAAGTGTCCCCGTTTCCATTTCCGACAGTGACTGGTAAGTTTCTCTGCATGAAGTGTCCCCGTTTCCATTTCCGACAGTGACTGGTAAGTTTCTCTGCATGAAGTGTCCCCGTTTCCATTTCCGACAGTGACTGGTAAGTTTCTCTGCATGAAGTGTCCCCGTTTCCATTTCCGACAGTGACTGGTAAGTTTCTCTGCATGAAGTGTCCCCGTTTCCATTTCCGACAGTGACTGGTAAGTTTCTCTGCATGAAGTGTCCCCGTTTCCATTTCCGACAGTGACTGGTAAGTTTCTCTGCATGAAGTGTCCCCGTTTCCATTTCCGACAGTGACTGGTAAGTTTCTCTACATGAAGTGTCCCCGTTTCCATTTCCGACAGTGACTGGTAAGTTTCTCTGCATGAAGTGTCCCCGTTTCCATTTCCGACAGTGACTGGTAAGTTTCTCTGCATGAAGTGTCCCCGTTTCCATTTCCGACAGTGACTGGTAAGTTTCTCTGCATGAAGTGTCCCCGTTTCCATTTCCGACAGTGACTGGTAAGTTTCTCTGCATGAAGTGTCCCCGTTTCCATTTCCGACAGTGACTGGTAAGTTTCTCTGCATGCAGTGTCCCCGTTTCCATTTCCGACAGTGACTGGTAAGTTTCTCTGCATGAAGTGTCCCGTTTCCATTTCCGACAGTGACTGGTAAGTTTCTCTGCATGAAGTGTCCCCGTTTCCATTTCCGACAGTGACTGGTAAGTTTCTCTGCATGAAGTGTCCCCGTTTCCATTTCCGACAGTGACTGGTAAGTTTCTCTGCATGAAGTGTCCCCGTTTCCATTTCCGACAGTGACTGGTAAGTTTCTCTACATGCTTTTAAAATATCGAGGCTAGTAGAGTTTATCAAGTCTTTCACGTTTTTATGCAAAACGTCCACCTTAGGTAATGCGTCAAAACCAAATTTTAAAGTCATACCTTTGGGAATAGTCTGATGCTCAATACATCTCGTCATAAAATCACTGTGTGAACGGTAGCGTGCTATTTTGTCCGTAGATCTCCTCAGTTCTTGTAGCAAACTTTGGAGATTGGGTGGCATGTCGGTGGATCCAGCCAGTGAAGGATGCGCGACGGGAGGTCTGGTAAATATCCAAGTAAAACACCAACAGGCACCCAGTGAGGAGGAAAAATGAAAGGATACGTGATTGGATCGTAGTAAACGATGCACGTTGGTTCTTCATATCAACAGTTAAAAACATCCAAACAAAGAATTCAACAACAATCACGTAAAATATTTCCCAATATTTCGACCACTTTTGGTCTTCCTCAAGGGACTTTAATGATAGAATTGCATGTAGCAGCCTCCGTTCACACTTTAAAAAAAAAACAAAAAACAGTTCACCACAGAATATATATATATATATATATATATATATATATATATATATGTATATATATATATATTCTGTGAACTTATTTACGATTAGTAGGAAAAAATGCTGAAAATTCATCTATTATCCACCTTTTTTTTTTTTTTAAGTTGTTCTTTCATATTTGGGGATCAAGAATCATGCAAAACCATTCTCTCTCTCTCTCTCTCTCTCTCTCTCTCTCTCTCTAAACAAGATGCAGACCAATATTTTGCAGATGTTGCTCATAAGAACATTAATACAATGATGTTTAAACAGAATGGTAATCTCTCCCGTTACGAAAAATAGTTAAACGGCACCACAGAAGTAAAAGTGAACGATTCTAACAAGTATCTCCGTATTTTGCTGATAACAAAGTTAGCTCGCTTCTCTCTCTCTCTCTCTCTCTCTCTCTCTCTCTCTCTCTCTCTCTCTCTCTCTCTGTGCCCGTTTGTCTGTCTACCTACATCTCTCTCTCTCTCTCTCTCTCTCTCTCTCTCTCTCTCTCTTTATCATATTTCAGTTCCATATTAACATTACTTCTTTCACAATAGCGTCATGCTCCAATTCCACTTTGGTTATGTACTTTTATACAGGACGTAGACGTATTGACAAGACTGGTGTCTTTTATACAGGACATAGACGCATTGACAAGACTGGTGTCTTTTATACAGACATGAGAACCATTGTCATGACTTTCTTTCTATACGACAAGAGGCATTGAAAGACTGTTTTTTCATAGGACATATACGTATTACAATACTGTTTTCTTCTATGCAGGACCAATATAGTATTGAAATACTGTTTTCTTTTTGTAAAACATAATGTATACAGTATTTTCTTTTTATAGGACATATACGCATTACATACTGTTTTCTTTTTCGGCATATAACGTATTGCTTACTGTTCTCTCTTTTTACTCTGGACATATTACGTATTGACAATACTTTTTCTTCTTATACGTACATCCCGTATTGACAATTCTGTTGTCTTTTATACAGGACATATACGTATTGACAATTCTGTTTCTTTTATACAGGATATATACGTATTGACAATTCTGTTTTCTTTTATACAGGACAATACATATTGACAAGACTGTTTTCTTTTATACAGGAATAACGTATTGACAAACTGTTTTCTTTTATACAGGACATATACATATTGACAATACTGTTTTCTTTTATACAGGATCATATACGTATTGACAATCTGTTTTCTTTTATACAGGACATACATATTGACAATACTGTTTTCTTTTACAGGAATATACGTATTGACAATTCTGTTTTCTTTTATACAGGACATATACGTATTGACAATACTGTTTTCTTTTATACAGGAATATACGTATTGAAAATTTCTGTTTTCTTTTATACAGGACACATACGTATTGACAATTACTGTTTTCTTTTATACAGGATATATACGTATTGACAATTCTGTTTTCTTTTATACAGGACACATACGTATTGACAATACTGTTTTCTTTTATACAGGATATATACGTATTGACAATACTGTTTTCTTTTATACAGGATATATACGTATTGACAATTCTGTTTTCTTTTATACAGGACACATACGTATTGACAATACTGTTCTTTTCATCAACATCCTATTATTGACAATACTGCTTCTTTTATACAGGACAATACGTATTGACAATACTGTTTCTTTTATCAACACACTTCTATATTGACAATACTGTTTTTTCATTTCTTTATTATTGACAATACTGTTTTTCATATTCATTATATTGACAATACTGTTTTCTTTTATCAACAATCATTATTGACAATACTGTTCTTCTTCATCCACCTTCTTTATATTGACAATACTGTTCTTTTATCAATTACGTTATTGACAATACTGTTTCTTTTATACAACACCCTTCTATTGACAATACTGTTCTTTTATACACTTATCGTATTGACAATACTGTTTCTTTTTACAATATATCTATTGACAATACTGCTTCTTTTATAAACGATATTATATTGACAATACTGTTTCTTTTCATACAGGTTATCTATTGACAATACTGTTTCTTTTATCAGACACATATATTGACAATACTGCTTCTTTTCATCACACCCTTCTCTTATTATTGACAATACTGCTTCTTTTCATCACACCCCTTCTCTTATTATTGACAATACTGCTTCTTTTCATCAACACCCTTCTCTTATTATTGACAATACTGCTTCTTTTCATCAACACCCTTCTCTTATTATTGACAATACTGCTTCTTTTCATCACACCCTTCTCTTATTATTGACAATACTGCTTCTTTTCATCACCACCCTTCTCTTATTATTGACAATACTGCTTCTTTTCATCACCACCCTTCTCTTATTATTGACAATACTGCTTCTTTTCATCACACCCTTCTCTTATTATTGACAATACTGCTTCTTTTCATCAACACCCTTCTCTTATTATTGACAATACTGCTTCTTTTCATAAACACCCTTCTCTTATTATTGACAATACTGCTTCTTTTCATCACCACCCTTCTCTTATTATTGACAAAACTGCTTCTTTTCATCACCACCCTTCTCTTATTATTGACAATACTGCTTCTTTTCATCACCACCCTTCTCTTATTATTGACAATACTGCTTCTTTTCATCACCACCCTTCTCTTATTATTGACAATACTGCTTCTTTTCATCAACCACCCTTCTCTTATTATTGACAATACTGCTTCTTTTCATCACCACCCTTCTCTTATTAATATTTTACAATATTTAATAGAGACAGTCAAACAGACAGACAGACAAACAGACAGACAGACAAACAGACACACAGACACACAGACAGACAGACACTTATACACTTGTGAGTTGACTTCACGTTCATGAAGGCCTTGGGGTCGGCTGAACTATGAGCAAAATGATGTATATCTCTCTCACTTACTTATGCATAGCGCACGCGCGCTCACTCGTGCTCATATACATGTGCACACGCGCACACACAAGTACAAAGAGAATACGCGCGCGCCGCGCGCGGACACACACACACACACACACACACACACACACACACACACACACACACACACACACAACACATGCACAGACACAGACACAGACAGACAGACAGACAACAACAACACACACACACACACACACACACACACACACACACACGCATACACACACACACGCGCGCGCGCGCGCACACACATAGTCTGTAATCACGTTAAGTGGGAAGACTTTAAATTGAAGAACAACAACACACCGAGAGAGAGAGAGAGAGAGGAGAGAGAGAGAGAGAGAGAGAGAGGAGAGAGAGAGAGAGAGAGAGAAGACAGAGACAGAGAAGAGAGAAGAGAGAGAGAGAGAGAGAGAGAGAGAGAAGACAGACAGACAGACAGGGAGAGTGAGAGACGGAGAGCGATTCATGAGAAAGAAGAACAATTTCTTTTTCATTAACAGATTTTACTTTTTTTATTTTGGAGGTTTTTTTTTTTACATGCAAAGATAAAAGCAAAACAAGAATGCACAACGTTCCGTAAGGAATTCCAGAAAAAAGGCATCGATAAAGCTGAAATACAACACAGTGTCGCCAGGAAAAAAAAAAAATCTTGTATGCAGACGGCATTTATTTTCGCACAGCGACGTGATTTGTATGCAGAGGGTGTTGTTTGGCATTTTTCCTCTCTCTCTCTCTCTCTCTCTCTCTCTCTCTCTCTCTCTCTCTCTCTCTCTCTGTACGTGTCTGCCTGTCTGTCTCTCTGTCTGGCTGTTTCTGTCCCTCCCTCTCTCTCTCTTACTACGATTTAGTTATGCTTGCTATATTCCACTGTTAAAACACTTTTTTAAAAAACCCTATTCATTATTTTGTTCTACCTTTTTTTTTAAACGATAGGTGATACATCAAGCGGAATGTTCGACGTTCATAAAACGGCCATCAATTCACAAGCACAGGGAGAAGCAGATCAGGAGAGAGTGAAGAAGAAGAAGAAGAAGAAGAAGAAGAAGAAGAAGAAGAAGAAGAAGAAGAGAAGAAGAAGAAGAAGAAGAAGAAGAAGAGGAGTGAAGAGAATTAGGAATGGGAAAACAGACACACTATGGCGAAGGGCAGGCCAAAGTCGTGAAACGGAATTTCATGTCCGGAGAAACAAGCAAAGCGTGCCGTGTTTCCTGTGTTCTCCGTCTGACATTGCCAGGAAGGTGTGTGGTGCATGTTGTCATTTTACCACCA
>CM065734.1:65961765-65969265 GCA_033310375.1 Conus canariensis
AGAAGCTATGATGAAGTTTTGAAGAATCTTGTTGACCCCTGTTTATGAATGAACCATGCGCCACTGGATGCGCCAAAAACACCAAGAAAATGCAGCATGTTACAGAAAATTCAAATTTTTGAAGCTATGCACCCTCTTAATATGTCGATCAACAGTTCTGACGAATGGAGTGAAGTGTTCTTGAAGCTGTGCGCCCTCTTAATATGGCGATCAACAGTTCTGACGGTTGGAGTGAAGTGTTCTTGAAGCTGTGCGCCCTCTTAATATGGCGATCAACAGTTCTGACGGTTGGAGTGAAGTGTTCTTGAAGCTGTGCGCCCTCTTAATGTCGATCAACAGATCTGACGGTTGGAGTGAAGTAGCCCTAATCTTCGCACTGAACAGCCAAGGCATGCCAGACTGGGAGGGTTCACCAGCCCATCACTTTGTCAGGGCTGAAAGGGTTAAACAATAATGAGATGGGAAGCCCTTGACGCTGTGATGTTAAAATCGGTTGAGCAGTTTTTACGTCATTTCACTGAACGGAGCCTTGATCTCCCACGTGGTTGGATTAAGACCATTGATCCGCAGCGAAAAATGTCCATTCTTCCACCATAGTAATTGAAACAGATACTCTTCTCCGCGGCAATCAAGCCCTTAACAGCAGAGATAATGAACCAATCTGCGTCAAACTGGGCTTTGAAATCGCATATAACCAAAACTGGAACTGTCATTAAATGTTCCCAGAATTGGCCCGAAAGTTCAGGAAATTACAACTTTCGGGGCTAAAAATGCAATTTTCGGAGCAGAATCTCTCTCTCTCTCTCTCTCTCTCTCTCTCTCTCTCTCTCTCTCTCAATGTTTAAAATAAGTTAGTATGTGATATATTTACATGTTTATCACCTTAGATTCTACGTCATTAATTTTTTTCTTTTCTCTCCTCACTTTTATCGTGTTACAGTTTATTGTAATTTGGTTGGTAACCACAGATAATTGAAAAATTTTTTGACACGATAAGCGCTGATTTGTTGCTGTCCAAATCTTAATGTTGTATCTAATTCAAAATAAAACACTGGTTCCTAAAACCGGAAACGATTTAAATAACAAACAAGTAGGGTAACTCTTACTCCCGTGATGAAATGAATACATGCCCATAATTTCAAAGGAATGCTGCTTACGACACTGAATCGCCTTGCAAATATGACAGCACAGAGCACACAGAACAAGCAAGGAAACATCCTCATAAAATGAATGTTCCAAGTATGCCTGCATGCCCCACACTGGACGCAACTGCACAGCAACAACGACTGGTTAAGTGCATTTGTTCTCGGCTCACATTTCATCTTTCCTCAGAACTACGATAACATTGGTTCAATTGTTTCTGTATCTTGCTGCCAGAAAGACAAACAAGCAAACAAACAAAGAGAAGAGAGAGAGAGAGAGAGAGAGAGGAGAGAGAGAAGGATGGCGAGGGAGGGAGGGGGAGAGAGTGAGGGACTGAGAGTGTGTGTGTGCGTGCGTATGTTCGTGAGTGGACTGGTGTGCTTGCTTGCTTGTTTGTGTGTCTTAAGGCTGGGTGTGACACACACACACACACACCACACACACACACACACACACACACACACACACACACACACACACACACAGAGAGAGAGAGAGAGAGAGAGAGAGAGAGAGGAGAGAGAGAGAGAGAGAGAGATGAGATCAATCATTTCGATCTGGCATTAAGGTTACGAGCAATTGTTTCATGATTCGGGGTTATTTTAATGGGGAAAACCAACGACAAGGATTTGATGAAACCTGAAGATCAATTCTTCACTACAATCTTCCAGCCTCATGTCTTCCCAAGAAACCTGAAGATCAATTCTTCACTACAATCTTCCAGCCTCATGTCTTCCCAAGAAACCTGAAGATCAATTCTTCACTACAATCTTCCAGCCTCATGTACTTCCCAAAAAACCTGTAGGAAAAGAACATTTCGCGACAATCTTGACCCGCCTCATGTCTTCAAGTCGACTTGAAGAAAAACAAATAAAACGAGAGACGTTTGCGAGGAGAAAGACACCGCAAGAATCGTACCCGTTCACTGATATGTAGAACTGCCAAGACAGAATCACTGTGGAAGATGATGAGTTGGATGAGGTGTTCAAAGACACGGCAAGTGATAGCGGGACCTGACTGCTGTGAGAGATGTTCCAGAGACGCATCACTGTGGAAGATGACCTGACTGCTGTGAGAGGTGTTCCGAGACACGGCATCACTGTGGAAGATGACCTGACTGCTGTGAGAGATGTTCCAGAGAGGCATCACTGTGGAAGATGACCTGACTGCTGTGAGAGGTGTTCCAGACACGGCATCACTGTGGAAGATGACCTGACTGCTGTGAGAGATGTTCCAGAGATGGCATCACTGTGGAAGATGACCTGACTGCTGTGAGAGGTGTTCCAGACATGGCATCAATCTTGCAGGGAGGGGGACCAGAGTTTCGTTTCATTGATCTCCGTCAACACACCACGATGGAGTGCTCTGCCCAATCTGGGAACAGCTGGTGCACACATCGGCCTACCTGATACCTGGGTGTGATTCTCTCTCTCTCTCTCTCTCTCTCTCTCTCTCTCTCTCTCTCTCTCTCTCTCAAACTGGGCCCTGATATGCCTTTTGCGGTCGGCTGGGCTATAAGCAACATTACCTTACCACTGTAACTGCCCTATGCAGCATGTTTTCATTAATGCACATAGTGCCTCCTTCCAGAGTATTTGGAACGCCTTCCTGAAGGCTGAGAAGACGTGGAAGACGTGGAGAATACAGAGATTCATGTTTTAAGGACAGCAATAACGGAATAGTAGTCCCAGTCAGTGTGGAAGACGTGGAGAATACAGGGATTCATGTTTTAAGGACAGCAATAACGGAATAGTAGTCCCAGTCAGTGTGGAAGACGTGGAGTGTACAAAGATTCATGTTTTAAGGACAGCAATAACGGAACAGTAGTCCCAGTCAGTGCTATGTCTCGCATCATGCGTTCAAGTTTGATAAATATGCGGAACCAAATGTGCAGGTGAATTTTTCACGACAAATGCGTTAACCAGACTGAGGTTAGATCATCAAAACTAGCAGGTTCATTTTTCACGACAAATGCGTTAACCAGACTGAGGTTAGAATGTCAATATAGCCGCCCACTCCTGGTATATAGGCCAACGAAATATAGATTCACCATTTTCCCTGCTGAGTGCTTGTCTTTGTTTGTTTGTTTGTATTTTTTTTTTTTTTTTGCCACTTTCTTTTTGGTAGCAAGATTTACCCAGTTTCATTGAGTTTGCTTTCCGTAGATATGGAAGTGTTTTTCATATTCTTCGCGTTCACTTCCCTGTACATAATGACTTGTCCGTTTAAGTGATATGTTATCACTCAGATGGCCTTACAGGTAAAATGATGCAGAAACTTTGACGCAGATGCTTTCAATTTTCTCATGCGCACGTGCGCGCGCGCGCGCGCGTGTGTGTGTGTGTCTGGATGAGAGAGAGAGAGAGAGAGAGAGAGAGAGAGAGAGAGAGAGAGAGAGAGAGAGAGAGAGAGAGAGAATCTTAATTCGCAGGCATAATACATCCGCATGAATATGTTTTTTTTTCCTATCTGGCCTTAGGAGAGAGAGAGAGAGAGAGAGAGAGAGAGAGAGAGAGAGAGAGAGAGAGAGAGAGAGAGAGCTGACAGTCTAGCTGAAAGCGCTTCCAGTGTAAAAGGAGTCATGAGAAGGAAGACAACCCTCGTGTCCTGCAGGAAAGGGAGATAAAGCAGTATCTGCCGGCGACAGTCAGAGCGGCACATCGTGACCCCAAGTTGAGGGCAGGGGGGAGGGGAGGGGGGAGGGGGGTCAGTGGAGATGGGGATGGTGGGAACAGCCAGCAGGAGAGTACAACGAGGACAGGACAGGACAAGAGAAACTCACACAGATTTTCTTGAGAAAATTCATCACTTCTTGGCAAACCACTTCAATTCGGACCATCACCATCTTTCCCACATCAGAGTGGCAGCCCTTTGGAGAAATGGTCGTCAAGAAGGGAACTACAGAAAATACATGGAAAGCCAGTTAATACAGCGCCTTGGCACCTTGAGCCCACATGCGCTCAACGTCAGGGAATGATATCTCACCCCAAACCATCAGCCCTCCTCTTTCTTCTCCCCCCTCCTTTCTTCCCCCCCCTTCCCCCCTCCCCCTTCCTTTGTCTCTCCTTTGCTGCCCATTTCTATTGTGAATCATGATCACCCCTACATTCAGTATTGCCCACCACTCCCACCTCTGCCCTTTCCACCCATTCAAACCGTGAACTGCGCTCAGTGACTCAAGTCAACCACCATCAACATCTTCCCTCTGCTGTCATTCCCTGTTGAAGTGTCTACGACACGAAACGTCGGTCATCCCCTCTCCAGGTACTCTTTTTGCCACCTTTTCCCTTTATTTATTTGAATAATTATGTGTTGGTAAACAAGAGTGTTGTAGAAATGTTTGCCTTGCATATATTGAAATGTCCGTCCCACGCCATGGGCAGTGGTGTGTCTTTATGTTTTCCACCGGTTTCAACTCGATATATATTGACGAATCCTCATGGCGAAAATCAACCAAAACAAACAACTCTTGTGGACTTGATGTCGAAAGATCAATAAGCCATCACAAAGGTAGTGGTGTAATAGAACATCTTCCTCTAGTGTGCTCTGTGTCTCTTGCTAAGAAACAAATAAGTGACACCTCTTTACAAGGAATGAAAAAGATTCGTGACAAGACATATTCTTTGGCTCATGCCAAGAAAAAGAATGCTTCTCAAAATGTAGACCTTGTTTCCACGTTTCATAATGAATGAAGAGCTGAAAAGAGTGGACAATCGATGATGAAGTTTTGGATTGAAGAGGCCAAGGATAGCCAGTGATCAATAGCTGTTGACCTGACTGCTCTCAGAGATGTTCCAGACACGGCATCAATGTTGCAGGGGGTGAACCAGAGTTTCGTTTCATTGATCTCCGTCAACACACCACGATGGAGTGCTCTGCCCAATCTGGGAACAGCTGGTGCACACATCGGCCTACCTGATACCTGGGTGTGCCTCTGTTTGTTTGTCTGTCTGTCTGTCTGTCTCTGTCTCTCTCTCTCTCTCTCTCTCTCTCTCTCTCTTCTCTCTTTCTCTCAATACTAAGAAAATATCAAAGCATGTCCTTTTTGTAACCAACTTGAGAACGAACTCCACTGTCTATTAAGATGCAATGCTTATATGCCTTTCAGAGAAAAATACATACTGCAGCACAGACAATTTCAGAACGTGAACTCTATTGAACTAAAACAATTACTTGCAAACGAAAATGTGCATATTACAAGAGATATTGCTATGTACATTTATTATGCACTGAAAAAAAAGAGAACTCGTATTCCACACAGTATGAATAATTAGTTATCCTCATAAATTAGCATTATTAGTACATCCAAAAATATACCTTTGTTGTCATTTCTCTTTTTTCTCTTATGTGTGCACTGCACCGCACATTGTTATAGGCCGGAGGCCTGAAACATCAAAATTGTGTTCAGTTGTGTTCAATTATGTTCAATTGTCCTCTCTCTCTCGGGGGCATGAACGAAGATCTTGTGTGTGCAGGTCGCATTCCTTTTTGTCTCGTTGTTTTTCGCCGTTGTGAAGGACTGCGTGGGCGTTGCGATTAGTACATTTGCATGCGGACATTTAAAGAAATATGCCAGCGGCTCCAATACTTTTTAGAGCCGTTTGTAGGTGTTTTGTACCAGTGTTTCAATCTTTCATGTTTAAAAGGGTGAGTAATCGGGCAGCCATTCGGTTCGCCATACTTACACCTCATTACCGAAGGAACGGTGTAATGTTAGGATTGCTCCTCTCGTGGATGTTTTGGGGGTGGGGGTGGGGGTGGGGAGGGAGAGTTTCATCCTCAGGTGTGGTGATGTGGAGCAGAACCCTGGACCTGTAACTTCAAGATCAGAGTCCGGGAAACAGACCAGACTGATCTCTCTCGGACGACGGATCAGCACAAACAAGCCAACCAGTGCCTCAGACAGCGGGCAGGCAACTCCTCTTTGTCTTGCTATGATTCGAATGATATCAGTGCATTGTACATAGCAGATATAAAATCTTGTAAAATTGATATAAAGGTATGTCAGACTGAAACTGTTTCTAACACTAAAAGATCTTTCTCTTTTTTTTAAAATCATGGAATATAAATGGATTGATATAAAAAAAATAAAGATTGAGAGTTCTTTTCTTTTATTTCTAACTTTGACTTCGTGTGTGTACTGGAAACTTTTGCTGAGAGCTATGAATCTTGTGGTTTTCCTGGATATAAACTTTTCCTTCAACCTGCCGTCAAATTTACGAAACAAGGCAGGCGTTCAGGAGATGTTGTATGTTTAATAAAGCATTGTCATTCCCCGTATCTGAAACTAACTGATGGAGGTGTTGCATGTTTAATAAAGCATTGTCATTCCCCGTATCTGAAACTAATTGATGTAAATTATGTCAGCTTTCGTGTTTTTCTGATTGATAAGCAATTGTTTGGATTTACTTTATGTATGCGCTTAGTCGTTCACTAAATTGTGGTCGTCGTTCTGAAGATAAGGTGATGAATAGTTACGGGAAAGAGTTATTCAATATGTGCACTGCTTTAGGATTATGCATTTTAAATGGAATGTGTAAAGGCGACCTTGAAGGTTGCTACACATACATTTCTGAGTCAGGAAGTAGTGTTGTTGACTATTACATTCTATTCCAGGATTGATACACGTGAACTAACCATCTCCGAATCTACAGATTCTGACCAAATGTCTGTTATGACCTGTATTATCTTTCCTTGTGAAAATGAACACAATATTAACCAACTTACGAATTGCCAAACTGTCCCAAAATTTGTCTGAAATAGCGATGATGCTGTCGTGTATAATAGAAAAATGCGTAGTGAATGTATTCATTAGCAGATGGTTATTGCCATGGAATTAATTGATGTGAATGTTGATCATGCACTTGACGTGTTTAATGACTTATTAAAATGTGCAGAGTGCATGAACAGTCACATCCCGGTCTTAAACGACAGGAAATCTGCAGACTGGTTCGATCATGAATGTACTATTAGTGAAAGAACTGTCAGAAGATTATTAAGAGTTTACCGACGGACCTTAGATCCTGCAGACTGTAATGAATATGCAAGAGTTAGACGCGAATACAAAAAGTTACTAGAGAAAAAAGAAAACAAAATTAACAATAGTTTATTGAATGAACTGATAGCCTCAATAGGTAACCAGAAAAAGTTCTGGAATGCTGTTCATAAGGTATCTTTTAAGAGAAAATAACCAAGAAACGATATTAGTATTGGTGAATGGTGTCGTCATTTTCAGACTTTCCCCCACTACTCAATTGTTCAGCATTATATTGTTTGGTCAATCAGTGGGAGATTGCATCTCTTAGGAGATCCAAGTAAAGGTTGTCCTGCACAATTCTTAGCCACTGACATTGCTTG
>CM065734.1:65974265-65984265 GCA_033310375.1 Conus canariensis
ATATACATATATACATACACACATACATATATACATACATACACATATATATAGTACATAATATGACCATTAATCCTCTAGTAGTTTAATATATGGTGACCATTTTTCTTGGTAGGTAGCATGATTCATCTCCATCAAGGACATATATTTCTCCATTTTATATCTATAGTTCAGCTCCTTCAAAAACATGTTTACATTGGGTTTTGTTTTGTTAATTCTACATTTATAGATGAAATATTTTCCCATTAAAATTATCAGGTCTAGCATATTATCGGTTTTTGTTTTCTCATCCGTACCAAATAATATAATCTCCACATTAAGGGATAATCTTTCACAGTGTGAACAATTAACTTTTAGAGCTCTTTCAAGGTCTTCCCAGAAAGCGTGTGTAAACTCACATTCCCACAGGTAATGATTAATTGAGTCTTTTTCTCTATTACAGAAATTACATTTGTCGCTATCAACAATCTGCATACTTTTCAGCACACTATTTGTTACCAAAATTCTGTGGCATATTCTAATTTGGAACCATTTCAGTTTTGTTTCTTTGATTTTCTTAATCCTTTTCAGTACCTCTATCCAGTCAATAGGTATATCAAGACGTTGTTCCCACTTGACAAAGGCGCTTATGTTAAGAACTTCATTGGCTTCTACCATAACATCGTAATAAGTACGTGTTCCCTTAGTAACACTACACATTTTTTGAAGTGCTAAAGTTTTAACATTACTAATGTTACTATCTAATGTCAGTCTTCTTTTCTTTGCATAAGCTTTGATCGAACGCACGCAGCTTACATAGTTTAGAAAATTGACCTGAAATCCCATTGTTTCTGACAATTCATTGTGGCTTACAAAATTACCATCCTCATTGAGTAAATGTTTAACTAAAAATACATTTTTCTGCATCCATTTCTTGTACAAGAATGGTTTTTCTCCCACTTTGAATTTCTCATTACAAAAAATAGGTTCAGTGGCTAAATCTGTACTTTCGTATAACTCTACCTGTTTGCAGAACCTTTGATATGCTTGAAAAACTCCTTTCCAAAATTTGTTAATGATATTGTTTTCAGTAAATCTATCAGGACCATATGCATCAAGATTACTTACTTCGGGACATAATGAATGTAATATTATTTTCCACTTACAATTGTACATGTACGCTTTCCTTATCCAGGCGATTTTCAAGGAGCTGATGTACATTTTCAGGTCGGGTATACCTATCCCTCCCTTCTGTATATTATGTACTGAGTATTTTCTTTTAATTTTATCATTTTTGTTGTTCCAAACAAATTTGAAACACATATTCTGTAATAAAGCAATCTGGGAATCAGGAGGATTCGGCAAAAGGATCCATAAGTACACCAATTTTGATAGCACTAATGATTTGAGCACAGCTACTCTACCTAATGGTGTTATTATTCTTTTCGTCCATATTTTGAACAAGGTTTGGACTTCTGAGAATTTATCTTTCATATTAATTTCCGTCATATCCGATAGCCTATTCGTAAACCACAGTCCTAGAATTTTGAATTTTGAGGGGTTCCATTCCATTTTATAGTGGGGTAAATATGTTTTTGTAGAGTTTTTATCTATACCTAACCAAACATTAAACGTTTTTTCATAATTCAATTTCAGTCCTGTTATTTGCTCAAATTCATAACGGTTTGTAAATAACTTTTCATATGATTTCTTATCTCCTTCTAACGTAAAGGTGGTGTCGTCTGCAAACTGATTTATCTTAAATTCTGTGTTTTCTATCTTTATGCCTTTGATATCGTTGTCTTGCCTTATTTTGTTCGCTAGTACTTCAACACACAAAACAAATAGATTTGGAGATATAGGGTCCCCTTGGCGGCAACCTCTTCCAATTGAAAAACATGATGACACTTTCCCGTTCACTATTACGTAAGACTTTATCTTATCGTAAAAAGATGATATCCATCGTTGTATTCCGTTTCCGAATCCAAATGCAGCGATAATTTTATTCATATATGACCAGTTAACTGAATCGAAAGCTTTCTCAAAATCGACAGAAATTAATAACCCTCGTAAGCGATTCACTTCTAAATAAGAAATTAAATCGTATATTGTTCGTAAACTATCACCTATATATCTACCTGGAACGAATCCCGTCTGGTCCTCGTTTATGAGTTTGGGTAAAACCATTTTTATTCTGTTTGCAATACAGGCTGAAGCAATTTTGTAGGTTACATTTAGAAGTGAGATAGGTCTCCAGTTCTTCAAGTATTCTCGCGGTTTATCTCCTTTAGGAAGACCAATAATTATTCCTTCTTTTTGTGTTATAGACATTCCTCCGTTACTGTACCCCTCATTTAGAGAACGAACAACAAAATCTCCTAATTGTCTCCAAAAGAATTTAAAGAAATTTACTGTCATACCATCTGTTCCAGGACTCTTATCATTTTCCATATTTTTTAGGACTTTGGTGGCTTCTTCTAAAGTGATTAATCCCTCCAATTGTTCGGATTCTAGTTGACTGAGTTTTGGCAGGTTATCTACATAATTTCCAATCTCAATATCACTTACTCCCTTTTCTGTGTATAAGTTTTGATAATAGTTCTTTGTCTCTTTTAACATATCATCCGTTTCTGTCAGAGTTGTTCCTTGGTCCGTGACAAGTTTAATCATTCTTTTGCTTACAAAATTCCTTTTCTCCAGTGAACAGAAATATTTACTTATTTTTTCCCCGTAGGATGCCCATTTGGCTCTGGATCGAATCATTATTCCGTCAATTTTCGTTTTTCTTAACTCACTCAGCTCTTCCTTTTTGTTTTTCAAGATCTCAAAGTCTGTTTCCAGTAAGCCATTTTTGTTTTCCAAATCTTTTATTGCTTTTTCAATTTGTATTTCTTTTTCATTTCTATTTCTATTTTTGCGAATACTGAATGTTATTGTTTCTGCTCTTATTTCCATAATTAGAGTTTCTAAAAATAATTGGTCTGAAATTGAGAACTGGATTTGATCATTTGGGATTTTACTGACAGAGTGTTTATTGTAAGGTAGTAATGCATATTGTCCCTTGATTCTTTCAATCGTTTCATTGACCAGATTTACGTATTGTTTGTCTCTTAAAAGAGAAGAATTAAATTTCCAGAATCCTTTATGCCTCTCTTCTTTTTTAAAGGCAATATTTATGTATATCAAAGAGTGATCTATTCTGTATCCAAACAAAATGTCAGCATCTTCTATGTAAGTGATAAGCGTGTCGGACAGTAAAAAGAAATCTAGCCTGCTTTGTTGAAACGGTTTTGGTCTTCTCCAAGTATATCTCCTCGTGTCTTGGTTCAACTCTCTCCATATATCAACTAGCTCTAAGCTAGACATAATTTCTATAACTTCTTCCTGTGCGCGAGCGTTATTGATATGTTTATAATTGTGATAATCCTTACTAGGATCAAGAACCAGATTCCAGTCCCCTGCCATTATTATGTTGGGGACATTTAAATCTTCTATTTTTAATTTCATATTTTCAAAGAAAGATGGTTCATCATTATTTGGTCCATAGATATTCGCTAATACTAAATCTTTTCCCATTGTATTAATAGTTACTATTATGTAATTACCATGAGCATCTTTAATAGTTTTCTTTATTTTGAATTCAAAGTTATTATTAAAGAGTATTGCAACACCTCTTGATCGAGAGTTGTTGGAAGCAAACACACATTCATAACCCCATTCACTTCTTATCTGACGTTCTAATTTACTTGTGAAATGGGTGTCTTGTAGAAAATAAATAGAGTATTGTTTTTGTCTTAAAAATTGAAACACGTCCTTTCTTTTGGAGTATCCCCCGAGACCTTGGCAATTCAAAGATGATATCGCTATAGATTCCATTCCTCTTTAAATATCCTTACTTTTCTATGTTTTTTCTCCTCAGCCATAATAGTGTGCCATTTGTTTTCAGCTGTGCTACATACAACTTTTGACACAATGACAATTAAGAAAAAAAACAAAAACATATACACATACACAAACATACACAAATGCCTACTGAAAAAATCTACCAGACTACAAACACGTACAATTTTAAGTAAAAAATGAGTCCAAATTTGCTTGACTAACGCAGGCCAGCGGCAGGCGCAGAGAAGAAGAAGAAGAAAAAGAAAAAAAAGAAGAAAGAAGATGAAGAAGAAGAACAAGAAGAACAAGAAAAAGGACGCAATATACCTGTAAAAGCAATGGAACATATAGATAAAGCATAATCAAACTAAGCCAAGCCGGACTTTCAAAGAAAAAAAATGAAACATATGCTTTCCCTTCTGTAAGCATGATAACTAAGCGAAATAAGCGAGCGTACACACAAATACACGCGCGCGTGCGCGCGCGCGCGCGCGCGCGCGCGCGCACACACACACACACACACACACACACACACACACACTCACACACACTCACACACACTCTCGCACGCACGCACGCACCCTCACTAACAAGAAAGGAAAGGAAAGGGGTGAGCGGGTGCGGATGGGGTGTGGAATCACGCTCACGCGCGCGTATGTGTGCCTTAATGTACTTGTGAACACAATTCCACTGACCGTCTTCAAGGACAGGTTTCTTTGGGGCGACTCATTTTTTGTCACGTGCAAAGCGTGATGGGGAGGGGACGGGGAAACGGGGGGCGGGTGGGGGGGGGGGTAAGTGGGGTTATGCACTGTGTGCATTATATATTAACAGTAAGACGGGTTGGACAAATGTCTCAGGGGGGGAGAGGGAGGGGGGATGGAGGCACGCGACGAGGGACGAAAGAAAAAAATGTTCCTTTTAAAAAGGAAGGAAGAAAACAGGGTCAGAGGGTAAATCTCCACGTAAATAAGGTTATGTATACAATGACTAACTTTGTTAAAGCCTTTCAATGGTTATTATAACAACAACAACATCAATGACAACATCTTCATTCCCAAGAATCAATGACATCTAAACAACGCCCATCATCCGCATAACTTAATGCCACTCTGCATAACTTATGAACTTGGCCCGTCAAAACTCCATACTTCATTTCAAAATCAAAACAATACAAAACAGAAGTTTAAAGAAGCACAGATTACAAATAACAACCTTTCAAAGAAAAGCAAACGAGCACATTCAACCATCAACTTCTATCAGCATAGGCAATTCGTGTCCCCCGTCTATTTCATCCATTTCTCTGCACAGCACCCATCAGCTTTGCCTTTCAACACTGTAGGCGTTTACTTAATAAGAAAATCATCGAATAGTGTAGCCACCACACTTATCACAGTAATACCTTCTTGCCAAGAAAGAAGAAAAATCGTCCATCAATGTACGACAAAGAAAAAGTTGAAGTGGCTTCAATAGAACAACTCTCCATGCGGAAAGAGAGAAGAACACAGGAGAAATTTCCCTGATTACCTTCCATGCTGATTTGAAAGAAAAAAAAAAAAAAAGGATGGGGGTGGGCTGGGGGGGGGGGGGGGGGGGGGGGGGGCACGCATGAACCCGCGCCTGTCCACGTATATTAATTTGTGACAAACTCTTTCACAGAAGTTACTGGTACGTACAAACAAGGGTCAGATCATCAATAACATGTGTCAGGTAACACTTCAACATCTCTTGCCAACCTGACCTGTCAACTCAGACATCAATAGCATCTGTCAGGTAACACTTCAACATCTCTTGCTAACCTGACCTGTCAACTCAGACATCAATAACATGTGTCAGGTAACACTTCAACATCTCTTGCTAACCTGACCTGTCAACTCAGACATCAATAACATCTGTCAGGTAACACTTCAACATCTCTTGCTAACCTGACCTGTCAACTCAGACATCAATAACATCTGTCAGGTAACACTTCAACATCTCTTGCTAACCTGACCTGTCAACTCAGACATCAATAACATCTGTCAGGTAACACTTCAACATCTCTTGCCAACCTGACCTGTCAACTCAGACATCAATAGCATCTGTCAGGTAGCACTTCAACATCTCTTGCCAACCTGACCTGTCAACTCAGACATCAATAGCATCTTACAACATAATCAGATACATCAACAACCCCCCCCCCCCACCCCGGAGCCCGCCCGACCTCATATAGTCATATTACTAATCAACCTCATCAGTCAGCATCCTGTATCAATGTAACTAATTAATATGACCTTATCGGAACATTCTTCCACACTATCCATATATCTTTCGTCATTTATCACATTGTTCCCCAAGTCATCAATCTGCCTCATCCGCCAACTCCATCCATCATCAATACACATCAACCTCACTCCATCAGCATCACCCATCCTGCATATCTCATCCAAGTCATCCATGAATACCTTCCATCAATGACAGCCACTGACTGCCCATGTAAATGGAACTGAGCTCCCCAATCAGCATTCACCATAAACATCTAACCATAAACATGATTTAACAACATTATCCATGGACATCATTCATGAACAGTAATAATCTGCGTCACCTATTATCATATGTTGCAAACATAGCCAACATCCAACAAATTGACATTATTTCTAGTTCTATCCATGAATATCATTCTTCCACATCTCCTGTCAACATTTATCCATCAGCATCATCCATCACCATCCGGGATTATTGTTCACCAGCATTGGATTCCTACTGACAAACATAAGATAGAGAGAACAAAAGCAAAAATCTGATTGCAATATTTTTTATCAAGTTTTATCATGGAGAGGGTGGAAGCGGAACGAGCGAGCGAGCGAGCGAGCGAGCGAGCGAGCGAGCGAGAGAGAGAGAGAGAGAGAGAGAGAGAGAGAGAGAAAGAGAGAAAGTTTAAATTATCTTCTAGCCAATTTAAATGGTTTTTCTTTAGCTAAGTCCCCAATCAGTATAATCAAATCATACCACGTATCAATATCAGCAATCCTTTAAGAAATCATCAAAGTTCATCTACGTCCTCTCTCAACTTCGGTCAACATTATCTTGCCAATCTAGCACCTCAATTAATATCATAAATCAATATATCTGCTTCGTATCACCCATTGCACCCTTCATCCACTCCGTTGGTCTATCCAAAATGTTCCACTAGTTTCTCCATCAAATCATCGATCGGCTTCATCTGTCAACGTCATCCATCAACAGCACACATCAACCTCTGCCATCCGCAACTTTTGTCCAACATATCTCAACATCTTCTACCATTACCTCCTGTCATTATTATCTGTGGACATCTGCCATCAACACCACCCAGTCACCCCTTTTGAAACTACAGCTGCCAGCCTCACCCCTCAACATCACCCATCAACATCATCTATCCACACCCCAAAACATTATCATTGAGTATCACGGGAGGAATGATATCAAGCGACACTGTCATCATCGCTTCTTATCAATGTCCTTAATTCACATCATCCATTAACTTTTTGTCTGCAGGTATCTTCCATCAGCTTCAGTGAGCATCATTGTTCAAGACTGTTAGAGCTGAAATATAAAAGAAAGAAATTAAGAAGGGGGATTGGGGGAAGGGGATCAATATCTTCTGTTGATGAGTATTGCTGTAAGCTGGACACAACAGAAGAACCGTACAAACCGTCAAGAGGAAGGGGGGGGGGGGGGGGGGGGGAGTTCCTGTCAACTTTCCTTACACCATGGGTTCTGTGCTTTATGCGTAATCTATTCTATGTTCCTGTCAACGTTCCTTACACCATGGGTTCTGTGCTTTATGCGTAATCTATTCTATGTTCCTGTCAACTTTCCTTACACCATGGGTTCTGTGCTTTATGCGTAATCTATTCTATGTTCCTGTCAACGTTCCTTACACCATGGGTTCTGTGCTTTATGCGTAATCTATTCTATGTTCCTGTCAACTTTCCTTACACCATGGGTTCTGTGCTTTATGCGTAATCTATTCTATGTTCCTGTCAACTTCCTTACACCATGGGTTCTGTGCTTTATGCGTAATCTTGCCTAATGGATTCAGAATCCACTCTTTAATCCAGATTCGCAACACGGATTCACACCAGACTTAAACGGATTTGTCCCTGGCCTACATTTCTTCTCTCCACTAAATTGTACAGAAATCGGATTTGTTGTTGTTGGGGGGCAGGGAGTGGGGGGGGGGGGGGGGGGGGGAGGGGGGTAGGGGGGTACTCTTGCTAACAGACAGACAAACCAAATAACAGACAGGGGTGAAAAGAACCCCCTTTCTCAGATGTACTATTTTCATTAAAAGTAAGGGATAACGTGGTACCATGCCTGTTATTGTTTTGTTATAGGGATAACGTGGTACCATGCCTGTTATTGTTTTGTTATAGGGATAACGTGGTACCATGCCTGTTATTGTTTTGTTATAGGGATAACGTGGTACCATGCCTGTTATTGTTTTGTTATAGGGATAACGTGGTACCATGCCTGTTATTGTTTTGTTATAGGGATAATGTGGTACCATGCCTGTTATTGTTTTGTTATAGGGATAACGTGGTACCATGCCTGTTATTGTTTTGTTATAGGGATAACGTGGTACCATGCCTGTTATTGTTTTGTTATAGGGATAACGTGGTACCATGCCTGTTATTGTTTTGTTATAGGGATAACGTGGTACCATGCCTGTTATTGTTTTGTTATTTCTATAGCGATTTCATTCACACGTGTATCAAGAGATTTACAACATACGAAGAAATGTCACGGCAGACACCCCTTCCATCTCTCTCCTCCTATACAAACTTTGCTGCTGTTTCTTTTTCGAATTTCACTTACTAAAACATTCCCCACATACTGACAGACACACCACCATGGTGAGATCACACCACACCAGATTCTGTTGGTACCCAGAGACTCACGATGCGAACGTGATGCCGTGCTGTTCCCTTTGGATGGTGACGCCTAAATTCCTCCCTTCTCCCTGTGAGGACGTACCCTCATGACCAGCAGTGGGAATCCATAGTTCACAGAGAACCGGCCAGATCTCTATCGGAAATCGCCAGGTGAGTCAGTTCTCATCATTTATGGAGTGGTCCCCCCCCCCCCCCCACACACACCCTTCTCCAGTCATTAGCTTCTTAAACACCATCACTGCTTTTCTGCTTGACTGATTTTGTAACTTTCAACTGTGGCATTTATCTTTAGGTTTCTTTAAATCTCACATCCCAGACATCCGTACTGGTGTCCTTTTATGAAAATGTTTCTTCACTTCAGTTTTTGTTTTCTTGTCAAAGAAACGGGAACGAACAATCACTATGCCGCTGAAAGAAAGAGGACAAAGCCCCATTTTCATTCCACATACATTTTGTTTCCAATTTGAGGAGATAAGACAATTAGTGATTGTTCGTTCTTCAGTTTCATTGTCTTGAATGTTGTTTGTCTTGCCTGAAGAAGGCCAAAGAGGTCGAAACGCGTCACGTTTTGTCTGTAATTTGTTCATCTAGAAGGCCAAAGAGGTCAAAAGGCGTCACGTTTTGTCTGTAATTTGTTCATCTTTTTCGTTCGGCAGAACAGTCATTTTTCTTCTGAGTTTGATTCATTTCCGCCTGCAGTCACCTCCCTTTGAAACTTGTTCCTGTTTGTAAGAAACGCTAGTGGCTCTGACAGAGGTCACAGGGCAATCCTTATTCGCATGAAACAATACACTCTGGCCACTGACGTGTCTCTTTTCAATTGTATTTTCGATAATGACATAATGTTCACGGTTCTTACAGTGCTGCCAAGTGGTCTTCTAGACGTCACGTGGAGAACCATGGATGATGACGTTCTGTCTTTACGAACGATTACCAAAGTCGTCAGTCCATGTTCTACATTGTCTACTGCATGTTTCACTGGAACATTGTCGGTCTTCAGAGCTATGATTGAGATATGAGAATTCGTCTGTCACTTCACCTGTGTGGCCAGCAGAATGAAGACGAGAGAGAGAGAGAGAGAGAGAGAGAGAGAGAGGAGAGAGAGAGAGAGAGAGAGAGAGAGGGCAGACAGACAGACAGACAGACCGACAGAAAGACAGAGAAAGAGAGACTGTCACACACACACACACACACACACACACACACACACACCACACCAC
>CM065734.1:65986765-65989265 GCA_033310375.1 Conus canariensis
ACAACACGGACAGGACAACACTTCTCTGTCAGCACAACACAGGGAGGACAGCACTTCTCTGTCAGCACAACACAGGGAGGACAGCACTTCTCTATCAGCACAACACGGGTGGAGGACAGCACTTCTCTGTCAGCACAACACGGGGAGGACAGCACTTCTCTGTCAGCACAACATGGAGAGGACAACACTTCTCTGTCAGCACAACATGGGGAGGACAGCACTTCTCTATCAGCACAACACGGGTGGAGGACAGCAATTCTCTGTCAGCACAACACAGGGAGGACAGCACTTCTCTGTCAGCACAACACGGAGAGGACAACACTTCTCTGTCAGCACAACACGGGGAGGACAGCACTTCTCTGTCAGAACAACACGGGGAGGACAGCACTTCTTTGTCAGCACAACACAGGGAGGACAGCACTTCTCTATCAGCACAACACAGGGAGGACAGTACTTCTCTATCAGCACAACACAGGGAGGACAGCACTTCTCTGTCAGCACAACATGGAGAGGACAATACTTCTCTGTCAGCAAAACACAGGGAGGACAGCACTTCTCTGTCAGCACAACATGGAAAGGACAGCAATTCTCTGTCAGCACAACACGGAGAGGACAGCACTTCTCTGTCAGCACAACACGGAGAGGACAGCAATTCTCTGTCAGCACAACACGGGGAGGACAACACTTCTCTGTCAGCACAACACGGGGGGGGGGGGGGGGGGGGGACGGCACTTCTCTGTCAGCACAACACAGGGAGGGCAGCACTTCTCTGTCAGCACAACATGGGGAGGAGAGCACTTCTCTGTCAGCACAACATGGAGAGGACAGCACTTCTCTGTCAGCACAACACGGAGAGGACAGGAATTGTCTGTCAGCACAACACGGGGAGGACAGCACTTCTCTGCCAGCACAACACGGAGAGGACAGCACTTCTCTGTCAGCATAACACAGAGAGGACAGCACTTCTCTCTCAGCACAACACTGGTGGAGGACAACACTTCTCTGGCAGCACAACACAGGGAGGACAGCACTTCTCTATCAGCACAACACGGAGAGGACAGCACTTCTCTGTCAGCACAACACAGAGAGGACAGCACTTCTCTGTCAACACAACACTGGTGGAGGACAACAATTCTCTCTCAGCACAACACAGGGAGGACAACAATTCTCTGTCAGCACAACACAGGGAGGACAGCACTTCTCTGTCAGCACAACACGCGTGGAGGACAACACTTCTCTGTCAGCACAACACGGGTGGAGAACAACACTTCTCTGTCTGCACAACACGGGTGGAGGACAACACTTCTCTGTCTGCACAACACGGGTGGAGAACAACACTTCTCTGTCTGCACAACACGGGTGGAGGACAACACTTTTCTGTCTGCACAACACGCGTGGAGGACAACACTTCTCTGTCAGCACAACTGGCGGAGGTTCTGATGGCAACACTCTGAACACTACTGACTCACTGAAGGAATCAGTTAGACTTACGTCTGATGGCAACACTCTGAACACTACTGACTCACTGAAGGAATCAGTTAGACTTACGTCTGATGGCAACACTCTGAACACTACTGACTCACTGAAGGAATCAGTTAGACTTACGTCTGATGGCAACACTACACACTACTGACTCGCTCATTTACCTAGACTTACATCAAATTTATTCCACAAAGATTTTTTTTTTTTTCTGGAGTAGGTGGGAACGAGGGGATGGGAAAACACAAGAAGCAGAACAACAGGAAAAGAAGCGATCACAGGAATGGTACTGTTGGTTCTTACCGATAGCAAGAAAGCTGACAAAATGAATCGGGCCACTCAGCCCAAAACACGTCTTAAATGTATAGACAAAGAGACCCAGGTTAGACCAGAAATGAAGACAGTTCTATGCTGATTGCTTCCCCTTTCCTCTCTCCTCTTTTCATGCCCGTTGGAGATGTTCTTTTTCCTCTCTCCTCTTACCAGGCTTTTTTTAGATGTTTATTTTCTTTACATCGTGTACATTCTTCTCCCTTTGTGGAGCATGCCCCTGTCTTAGTTCTGGAAACTCTTTGACACATAGCTCTGGTCACAATGTATGACACATAGCTCTGGTCACAATGTATGACACATAGCTCTGGTCACAATGTATGACACATAGCTCTGGTCACAACGTATGACACATAGCTCTGGTCACAACGTATGACACATAGCTCTGGTCACAACGTATGACACATAGCTCTGGTCACAATGTATGGCACATAGCTCTGGTCACAATGTGTGACACATAGCTCTGGTCACAACATATGGCACATAGCTCTGGTCACAATGTGTGACACATAGCTCTGGTCACAATGTATGACACATAGCTCTGGTCACAATGTGTGACACATAGCTCTGGTCACAATGTATGACACATCAGCTTCACTTGTTGTAATCTGGCGATATGTACAGACAATTGTACGTGGTGTCCACAGTGGACATTGCTGAGTTCTGTAATCTGGCGATATGTACAGACAAT
>CM065734.1:65994265-66006765 GCA_033310375.1 Conus canariensis
GCAAATGACAGAGTCTGTCCCTTCATGCACTACAGACTCCCCAACTCTAACCTCAAACAAAGTGTATATATAACAATGGCTCACTCCCTCCCTGCTCCCCCTCCCCAACTTCCCTCCTTCGTCCACCCCTCATCCCCCCCCACCTGTCCCTCCAGTCCAGAACCCAGGCCTGTTCAGTCCAGAACCCAGGCCTGTTCAGTCCAGAACCCAGGCCTGTTCAGTCCAGAACCCAGGCCTGTTCAGTCCAGAACCCAGGCCTGTTCAGTCCACTGTTGTTAGAGCAGTCCTTTGTTATTCCATTTTGCATCCTGTCCTCATCTTATCTGCAGATTCTCTTTTTACCCCTCTCTCCTTCCGTATCTTCTTTCCTTTCTCCTTCCGTATCTTCTTTCCTTTCCTTACCCCTCTCTCCTTCCGTATCTTCTTTCCTTTCCTTACCTCTCTCCTCGTATCTTCTTTCCTTTCCTTACCCCTCTCTCCTTCCGTATCTTCTTTCCTTTCCTTACCCTCTCTCCTTCCGTATCTTCTTTCCTTTCCTTACCCCTCTCTCCTTCCGTATCTTCTTTCCTTTTCTCTCCTTCCGTATCTTCTTTCCTTTCCTTACCCTCTCTCCTTCCGTATCTTCTTTCCTTTCTCCTTCCGTATCTTCTTTCCTTTCCTTACCCCTCTCTCCTTCCGTATCTTCTTTCCTTTCCTTACCCCTCTCTCCTTCCGTATCTTCTTTCCTTTCTCCTTCCGATCTCTTCCTTCTCTTCCGTACTTCTTTCCTTTCCTTACCCCTCTCTCCTTCCGTATCTTCTTTCCTTTCCTTACCCCTCTCTCCTTCCGTATTCTTCTTTCCTTTCTCCTTCCGTATCTTCTTTCCTTTCCTTACCCCTCTCTCCTTCCGTATCTTCTTTCCTTTCCTTACCCTCTCTCCTCCGTATCTTCTTTCCTTTCTCCTTCCGTATCTTCTTTCCTTTCCTTACCCCTCTCTCCTTCCGTATCTTCTTTCCTTTCCTTACCCCTCTCTCCTTCCGTATCTTCTTTCCTTTCCTTACCCCTCTCTCCTTCCGTATCTTCTTTTCTTCTCCTTCCGTATCTTCTTTCCTTTCCTTACCCTCTCTCTTCCGTATCTTCTTTCCTTTCCTTACCCCTCTCTCCTTCCGTATCTTCTTTCCTTTCCTTACCCCTCTCTCCTTCCGTATCTTCTTTCCTTTCCTTACCCCTCTCTCCTTCCGTATCTTCTTTCCTTCTCCTTCCGTATCTTCTTTCCTTTCCTTACCCCTCTCTCCTTCCGTATCTTCTTTCCTTTCCTTACCCCTCTCTTCCTTCCGTATCTTCTTTCCTTTCTCCTTCCGTATCTTCTTTCCTTTCCTTACCCCTCTCTCCTTCCGTATCTTCTTTCCTTTCCCTCTTTTGTTTTATATTTCTGTTCTGTTGGAGTCCTTTTCTTTGTATTTGTCTGGTCATCATGATTTACATGACGTTTGTTTTATAAAGACAACATATTAGGTGGTAAGTAGTCCATTTTTATGCGCCATTCATTCTGTAATATTTCTTTTCTTATTATCTTATCATCCATCTATAATTTATATCTAGATGTCTGTAGCCGTACACACACACACACACACACACACACACACACACACACACACACACACACACACACACACACACTGTGTATGTGTGTGGTGAGTGTATTTGTGTGCGTGTTTGCGTGTGTGCGAACATGCGTACGTGCGTGCGTGCGTGCGCACGCGCGCGCGGTTGTGTGTGTGTGTGTGTGTGTGTGTGTGTGTGTGTGTGTGCGCGCGCGCGCGCGCGCGTTTTTGTGTATGTGTATATGCACGCACGTGTGTGTGTGTGTGTGTGTGTGTGTGTGTGTGTGTGTGTGTGTGTGTGTGTGTGTGTGTGTATGTGTGTGTGTGTGTGTGCGCGCGTGCGCGCGTGCGTGCGTATGAAAACGCACCATCACTCTAAATCAACATCACTATCAGAGACGCATCCATGAAGTGGATGAAACTGGCCTATGTGGTCCCAGTCTTCCCAGCTGAGCCCAGAGCAAACTCAACACTGGGTAGGAGAAAGGTCGGGCAGAAAAAAATTCACACAAACAAATAGTTCTGATGGGAATCGAACCTACGATCTCCCAGCCGGGAGTCCACGGCGGCTTGTGGACAATTATTTGAGTTTCTTGGCACTGTGGGCCCTGGCAAAGTAGGTTCTGAATGGCCTACAGTCTATGCAAAGATACCCAGGTTTTGAATGGCCCACTGTCTATGCAATGATACCCGGGTTTTGAATGGCCCACAGTCTGCAATGATACCCAGGTTTTGAATGGCCTACAGTCTATGCAATGATACCCAGGTTTTAAATGGCCCACTGTCTATGCAATGATACCCAGGTTTTGAATGGCCCACAGTCTATGCAACGATACCCAGGTTTTGAATGGCCCACAGTCTATGCAAAGATACCCAGGTTTTGAATGGCCCACAGTCTATGCAACGATACCCAGGTTTTGAATGGCCCACAGTCTATGCAATGATACCCAGGTTTTGAATGGCCCACAGTCTATGCAATGATACCCAGGCTTTGAATGGCCCACAGTCTATGCAATGATACCCAGGTTTTGAATGGCCCACAGTCTATGCAATGATACCCAGGTTTTGAATAGCCCACAGTCTATGCAATGATACCCAGGTTTTGAATGGCCCACAGTCTATGCAATGATACCCAGGTTTTGAATGGCCCACAGTCTATGCAATGATACCCAGGTTTTGAATGGCCCACTGTCTATGCAATGATACCCTGGTTTTGAATGGCCCACAGTCTATGCAATGATGCCCAGGTTTTGAATGGCGCACTGTCTATGCAATGATACCCAGGTTTTGAATGGCCCACTGTCTATGCAATGATATCCACGATACCGGGAAGCTTCCTCATCAGTTACAGCTGCCTGTTTTTATTGAATCATAATTACTGTTTTTAACGGTGATCACGTGTGAAAGCCATATCAGTCTCAAAGGCAGTAAAACGAATACTTTTAAGAGGCAGCAATGTCAGTGATGATTGCTTCTAAGAGAATGACTGTTTTCACGAAGAAAACGATCATTATGACTTTGTGAAGACGTAGACACGACTACATGTCCCCCCTACTTCTCAGAGCAAGGGCATCTTGATCTGTCCTGTGACACTCATTATTAAGATGTGAGGTGAGAGCAAGGGCATATTGATCTGCCCTTTGACACTCAGTATTAAGATGTGAGGTGACTGGCCTTAGCAGTGGTTTTACATCGTTCCATTTATACCCCAGTACTGGACTGTGGCGGGGATGTCTACTTTGGCAGTGGTCAGGCTACATCTTGCCCTGTACACCAAGTACCATACTGTGGGATGTTTGCTTTGTTAGTAGTGTAATCTTTCCCTATACACCAAGTACCATATTATGGGATGACGTTTGCTTTGCCAGTAGTACAATCTTTCCCTGTACACCAAGTACCATACCGTGGGATGACGTTTGCTTTGTCAGTGTATGAATCTTTCCCTATACACCAAGTACCATACTATGGGATGACGTTTGCTTTGTCAGTAGTACAATCTTTCCCCACACATCAAGTACCATACCATGGAATGAAGTTTGTTATGTCAGTGTTTTTCAATCTTTCCCTGTACACCAAGTACCATACTATGGGATGACGTTTGCTTTGTCAGTAGTACAATCTTTCCCTACACATCAAGTACCATACCATGGAATGAAGTTTGTTATGTCAGTGTTTTTCAATCTTTCCCTATACACCAAGTACCATACTATGGGATGACGTTTGCTTTGTCAGTAGTACAATCTTTCCCCACACATCAAGTACCATACCATGGAATGAAGTTTGTTATGTCAGTGTTTTTCAATCTTTCCCTATACACCAAGTACCATACTATGGGATGACGTTTGCTTTGTCAGTAGTACAATCTTTCCCCACACATCAAGTACCATACCATGGAATGAAGTTTGTTATGTCAGTGTTTTTCAATCTTTCCCTGTACACCAAGTACCATACTATGGGATGACGTTTGCTTTGTCAGTAGTACAATCTTTCCCCACACATCAAGTACCATACCATGGAATGAAGTTTGTTATGTCAGTGTTTTTCAGTCTTTCCCTGTACATCAAGTACCATACTATGGGATGACGTTTGCTTTGTCAGTAGTACAATCTTTCCCCACACATCAAGTACCATACCATGGAATGAAGTTTGTTATGTCAGTGTTTTTCAATCTTTCCCTGTACACCAAGTACCATACTATGGGATGACGTTTGCTTTGTCAGTAGTACAATCTTTCCCCACACATCAAGTACCATACCATGGAATGAAGTTTGTTATGTCAGTGTTTTTCAATCTTTCCCTGTACACCAAGTACCATACTATGGGATGACGTTTGCTTTGTCAGTAGTACAATCTTTCCCCACACATCAAGTACCATACCATGGAATGAAGTTTGTTATGTCAGTGTTTTTCAATCTTTCCCTATACACCAAGTACCATACTATGGGATGACGTTTGCTTTGTCAGTAGTACAATCTTTCCCCACACATCAAGTACCATACCATGGAATGAAGTTTGTTATGTCAGTGTTTTTCAATCTTTCCCTGTACACCAAGTACCATACTATGGGATGACGTTTGCTTTGTCAGTAGTACAATCTTTCCCCACACACATCAAGTACCATACCATGGAATGAAGTTTGTTATGTCAGTGTTTTTCAATCTTTCCCTGTACACCAAGTACCATACTATGGGATGACGTTTGCTTTGTCAGTAGTACAATCTTTCCCCACACACCAAGTACCATACCATGGAATGAAGTTTGTTATGTCAGTGTTTTTCAATCTTTCCCTGTACACCAAGTACCATACTATGGGATGACGTTTGCTTTGTCAGTAGTACAATCTTTCCCCACACATCAAGTACCATACCATGGAATGAAGTTTGTTATGTCAGTGTTTTTCAATCTTTCCCTGTACACCAAGTACCATACTATGGGATGACGTTTGCTTTGTCAGTAGTACAATCTTTCCCCACACATCAAGTACCATACCATGGAATGAAGTTTGTTATGTCAGTGTTTTTCAATCTTTCCCTGTACACCAAGTACCATACTATGGGATGACGTTTGCTTTGTCAGTAGTACAATCTTTCCCCACACATCAAGTACCATACCATGGAATGAAGTTTGTTATGTCAGTGTTTTTCAATCTTTCCCTGTACACCAAGTACCATACTATGGGATGACGTTTGCTTTGTCAGTAGTACAATCTTTCCCACACATCAAGTACCATACCATGGAATGAAGTTTGTTATGTCAGTGTTTTTCAATCTTTCCCTATACACCAAGTACCATACTATGGGATGACGTTTGCTTTGTCAGTAGTACAATCTTTCCCACACATCAAGTACCATACCATGGAATGAAGTTTGTTATGTCAGTGTTTTTCATCTTTCCCTGTACACCAAGTACCATACTATGGGATGACGTTTGCTTTGTCAGTAGTACAATCTTTCCCCACACATCAAGTACCATACCATGGAATGAAGTTTGTTATGTCAGTGTTTTTCAATCTTTCCCTATACACCAAGTACCATACTATGGGATGACGTTTGCTTTGTCAGTAGTACAATCTTTCCCTGACACATCAAGTACCATACCATGGAATGAAGTTTGTTATGTCAGTGTTTTTCAGTCTTTCCCTATACACCAAGTACCATACTATGGGATGACGTTTGCTTTGTCAGTAGTACAATCTTTCCCTGACATCAAGTACCATACCATGGAATGGAAGTTTGTTATGTCAGTGTTTTTCATCTTTCCCTTACACCAAGTACCATACTATGGGATGACGTTTGCTTTGTCAGTAGTACAATCTTTCCCCACACATCAAGTACCATACCATGGAATGAAGTTTGTTATGTCATGTGTTTTTCATCTTTCCCTGTACACCAAGTACCATACTATGGGATGACGTTTGCTTTGCAGTAGTACAATCTTTCCCACATTCAAGTACCATACCATGGAATGAAGTTTGTTTGTGCAGTGTTTTTCAGTCTTTCCTCAGTACTACAGGAGTGATGACCATACTATGTCGTTGAGGACGTTGCCTTTGTCATGTAGCTACAATCTTTCCCTACTTCTTACATAGTACTGTGGCGATGTTCTTCTCATATTTGGGGAATTACATTTCCTTCAGTTTACTGTACTGTGGTGACTTTTCTGTTGAGTGTCTTACATCTTTCCTCAGTTACTTTGTACTGTGGGATGCCTTGCTGTTGGTGGCTTCTCTTTCCTCATGTACCTACTGTGGGATGTTTCGTTTGTTAGGTGTCTACACTTTCCTTCGTTACACGGGTGCCGGTTCTGTTGGATGTCTTCACTTTCCTTCATTACTTTGTCGTGGATGCCTTCGTTTCTCGTTGGAGTCTTTACACGTTCCTTCAGTTTACTTTGGAATGGTGGGGGGGTGGGGGGTTTGTCTCTGTGGGTCTTGGTCTTACCTCATTCCTGCAGTTCACTTCTACTGTGGGATGCCTTTCGTTCTGTTAGGGATGTCTTACATCTTTCCTTCAGTTTACTTTGTACTGTGGGATGACCGTTTGTTCTGTTGGGATGGTCTTACATCTTTCCTTCAGTTTACTTTGTACTGTGGGATGCCGTTTCGTTCTGTTGGGATGGTCTTACTCTTTCCTTCAGTTTACTTTGTACTGTGGGATGCCTTTCGTTCTGTTAGGATGGTCTTACATCTTTCCTTCAGTTTACTTTGTACTGTGGGTGACCGTTTGTTCTGTTGGGATGGTCTTACCTCTTTCCTTCAGTTTACTTTGTACTGTGGGATGCCGTTCGTTCTGTTGGGATGGTCTTACCTCTTTCCTTCAGTTTACTTTGTACTGTGGGATGCCTTTCATTCTGTTAGGATGATCTTACATCTTTCCTTCAGTTTACTTTGTACTGTGGGTGACCGTTTGTTCTGTTGGGATGGTCTTACCTCTTTCCTTCAGTTTACTTTGTACTGTGGGATGCCTTTCGTTCTGTTGGGATGGTCTTACCTCTTTTCCTTCAGTTTACTTTGTACTGTGGGATGCCTTTCGTTCTGTTGGGATGGTCTTACATCTTTCCTTCAGTTTACTTTGTACTGTGGGATGCCTTTCGTTCTGTTGGGATGGTCTTACATCTTTCCTTCAGTTTACTTTGTACTGTGGGATGCCTTTCGTTCTGTTGGGATGGTCTTACATCTTTCCTTCAGTTTACTTTGTACTGTGGGATGCCTTTCATTCTGTTGGGATGTCTTACATTTTTCCTTCAGTTTACTTTGTACTGTGGGATGCCGTTCGTTCTGTTGGGATGGTCTTACATCTTTCCTTCAGTTTACTTTGTACTGTGGGATGCCTTTCATTCTGTTGGGATGGTCTTACATCTTTCCTTCAGTTTACTTTGTACTGTGGGATGCCTTTCGTTCTGTTGGGATGGTCTTACATCTTTCCTTCAGTTTACTTTGTACTGTGGGATGCCGTTCGTTCTGTTGGGATGGTCTTACATCTTTCCTTCAGTTTACTTTGTACTGTGGGATGCCGTTCGTTCTGTTGGGATGGTCTTACCATCTTTCCTTCAGTTTACTTTGTACTGTGGGATGCCTTTCAGTTCTGTTGGATGGTCTTACACTCTTTCCTTCAGTTTACTTTGTACTGTGGGTGCCTTTCATTCTGTTGGGATGTCTTACTCTTTCCTTCAGTTTACTTTGTACTGTGGGTGCCTTTGTTCTGTTGGGATGGTCTTACCTCTTTCCTTCAGTTTACTTTGTACTGTGGGATGCCTTTCGTTCTGTTGGATGATCTTACTCTTTCCTTCAGTTTACTTTGTACTGTGGGGACCTTGTTCATGTTGTGGATGGTCTTACCATCTTTCCTTCAGTTTACTTTGTACTGTGGGTGACCGTTGTTCTGTTGGGATGGTCTTACCTCTTTCCTTCAGTTTACTTTGTACTGTGGGATGCCTTTCGTTCTGTTGGGATGGTCTTACCTCTTTCCTTCAGTTTACTTTGTACTGTGGGATGCCTTTCAGTTCTGTTGGGATGGTCTTACTCTTTCCTTCAGTTTACTTTGTACTGTGGGATGCCTTTCGTTCTGTTGGGATGGTCTTACATCTTTCCTTCAGTTTACTTTGTACTGTGGGATGCCTTTCGTTCTGTTGGGATGGTCTTACATCTTTCCTTCAGTTTACTTTGTACTGTGGGATGCCTTTCGTTCTGTTGGGATGGTCTTACATCTTTCCTTCAGTTTACTTTGTACTGTGGGATGCCTTTCGTTCTGTTGGGATGGTCTTACATCTTTCCTTCAGTTTACTTTGTACTGTGGGTGACCGTTTCGTTCTGTTGGGATGGTCTTACATCTTTCCTTCAGTTTACTTTGTACTGTGGGATGACCGTTTTCTGTTAGGATGATCTTACATCTTTCCTTCAGTTTACTTTGTACTGTGGGTGACCGTTTCATTCTGTTAGGATGATCTTACATCTTTACCTTCAGTTTACTTTGTACTGTGGGTGACCTTTGTTCTGTTGGATGGTCTTACATCTTTACTTCAGTTTACTTTGTACTGTGGGTGACCTTTGTTTTGTTAGGATGGCCTTACATCTTTACTTCAGTTTACTTTGTACTGTGGGATGCCGTTGTTTCTGTTGGGATGGCCTTACATCTGTTACTTCCAGTTACTTTGTACTGTGGGATGCCGTTTGTTCTGTTGGGATGGTCTTACATCTGTCCTTCACAGTATACTTTGTACTGTGGGATGCCTTTGTTCTGTTGGGATGGTCTTACATCTGTCCTTCACAGTATTACTTTGTACTGTGGTGACCTTTGTTCTGTTGGGATGGTCTTACATCTGTCCTTCACAGTATACTTTAGTACTGTGGCTGACCTTTGTTCTGTTGGGATGGTCTTACATCTGTCCTTCACAGTTTACTTTGTACTGTGGCTGACCTTTGTTCTGTTGGGATGGTCTTACATCTGTCCTTCACAGTATTACTTTGTACTGTGGCTGACCTTTGTTCTGTTGGGATGGTCTTACATCTGTCCTTCACAGTATACTTTGTACTGTGGCTGACCTTTGTTCTGTTGGGATGGTCTTACATCTGTCCTTCACAGTATACTTTGTACTGTGGCTGACCTTTGTTCTGTTGGGATGGTCTTACATCTGTCCTTCACAGTTACTTTGTACTGTGGCTGACCTTTGTTCTGTTGGGATGGTCTTACATCTGTCCTTCACAGTTTACTTTGTACTGTGGCTGACCTTTGTTCTGTTGGGATGGTCTTACATCTGTCCTTCACAGTTATACTTTGTACTGTGGCTGACCTTTGTTCTGTTGGGATGGTCTTACATCTGTCCTTCACAGTATACTTTGTACTGTGGCTGACCGTTGTTCTGTTGGGATGGTCTTACATCTGTCCTTCACAGTATACTTTGTACTGTGGCTGACCGTTGTTCTGTTGGGATGGTCTTACATCTGTCCTTCACAGTATACTTTGTACTGTGGCTGACCTTTGTTCTGTTGGGATGGTCTTACATCTGTCCTTCACAGTATTACTTTGTACTGTGGCTGACCTTTGTTCTGTTGGGATGGTCTTACATCTGTCCTTCACAGTTTACTTTGTACTGTGGCTGACCTTTGTTCTGTTGGGATGGTCTTACATCTGTTCTTCACAGTATACTTTGTACTGTGGCTGACCTTTGTTCTGTTGGGATGGTCTTACATCTGTCCTTCACAGTATACTTGTACTGTGGCTGACCTTTGTTCTGTTGGGATGGTCTTACATCTGTCCTTCACAGTATACTTGGGTACTGTGGCTGACCTTTGTTCTGTTGGGATGGTCTTACATCTGTTCTTCACATTTATACTTTGTACTGTGGCTGACCTTTGTTCTGTTGGGATGGTCTTACATCTGTTCTTCACAGTATACTTTGTACTGTGGCTGACCTTTGTTCTGTTGGGATGGTCTTACATCTGTCCTTCACAGTATACTTTGTACTGTGGCTGACCTTTGTTCTGTTGGGATGGTCTTACATCTGTCCTTCACAGTATACTTTGTACTGTGTCTGACCTTTGTTCTGTTGGGATGGTCTTACATCTGTCCTTCACAGTTTACTTTGTACTGTGGCTGACCTTTGTTCTGTTGGGATGGTCTTACATCTGTCCTTCACAGTATACTTTGTACTGTGGCTGACCGTTGTTCTGTTGGGATGGTCTTACATCTGTCCTTCACAGTATACTTTGTACTGTGGCTGACCTTTGTTCTGTTGGGATGGTCTTACATCTGTCCTTCACAGTATACTTTGTACTGTGGCTGACCTTTGTTCTGTTGGGATGGTCTTACATCTGTCCTTCACAGTATACTTTGTACTGTGGCTGACCTTTGTTCTGTTGGGATGGTCTTACATCTGTCCTTCACAGTATACTTGGTACTGTGGCTGACCTTTGTTCTGTTGGGATGGTCTTACATCTGTCCTTCACAGTATACTTTGTACTGTGGCTGACCTTTGTTCTGTTGGGATGGTCTTACATCTGTCCTTCACAGTATACTTTGTACTGTGGCTGACCGTTGTTTTGCCAGTAGTGTCACCTCTTTTTCTGAAACCCAACATTCTAGTGCAGGATGATTGATCTAAGTCTTACATTCTACTGTTTATACCATAGTGTTTGACTGTAGGGTGGCGTTGACTTTGCACCTTCTAACAGAAAGCCTGTAATACGTTGTCCTTACATTTGCTTTGAGAACTATCTCACATCTTTCCCTACACAGTTTTGTACTACACCATGAGGTGAAGTTGGCTGTGGTTGTTGTGTTACATATTTGCCTTGCCTGTGGTTTCACGTCTTGCCTTCTATACCCACTATTACAGTATGGTGCCCCTCATGCTCTGCTGATAGTTCTGCATCTGTCCCACCAACAGCGTACATTATCATGGGACTCCGTTTGCTTTGTCTGTGATCATGCATCTTCCCATGAAGAACGCGAACGTGCATTGTGAATTAAGAAACTGTCAAGCACGCAAGTTTCTTTGAATATTGAAGGGAAACGACTTTCCGGATTGGTGTGTTGATGATGCTGGTGGTGATGTGTGATGATGATGATGAATGATGATGATGATGATGATGATGATGATGATGATGATGATGACGGTGTGTGTGTGTGTGTGTGTGTGTGTGTGTGTGTGTGTGTGTGTGTGTGTGTGTGTGTGTGTGTACGCGCGCGCGCGCGCTTGAGAATGATTTTTTACGTGGCGAGCTCCACGCGTCTTTCTTTCTTTCTTCAGAAAAGTGAAGGGCCATTGAAAGTTTCTTTCTATCAAATCGATATATCATTGAAAGTTTCTTTCTATCAAATCGATATATCATTGAAAGTTTCTTTCTATCAAATCGATATATCATTGAAGTTCTTTCTATCAAATCGATATATCATTGAAAGTTTCTTTCTATCAAATCGATATATCATTGAAAGTTTCTTTCTATCAAATCGATATATCATTGAAAGTTTCTTTCTATCAAATCGATATATCATTGAAAGTTTCTTTCTATCAAATCGATATATCATTGAAAGTTTCTTTCTATCAAATCGTTATACCATTGAAAATTTCTTTCTATCAAATCGATATACCATTGAAATTTTTTCTATCAAATCGTTATACCATTGAAAGTTTGTTTCTATCAAATCGATATACCATTGAAATTTTCTTTCTATCAAATCGATATGCCATTGAAAGTTTGTTTCTATCAAATCGATATACCATTGAAAATTTCTTTCTATCAAATCGATATGCCATTGAAAGTTTCTTTCTATCAAATCGATATATCATTGAAAGTTTCTTTCTATCAATCGTTATACCATGGAAAGTTTCTATCAAATCGTTATACCGACAGACAGATCAGCTCACAAAGAGAAAGGAGCCAGGCAAAGATCTGAACCCTCCATACTCCTGATGGACCAACGAGACCCACCACCGAACGGCCACGGCACTTAGAAGTGTCGCTCTCTAGATAGAATCACAAATAAAAAAAAAGCACAAATCGCATCAATTTTTAAAATACATTTTCACCGAAAGTCACGTCAGAATTGTGGATTCAAATTTCATGACGTTGCAAGCATTTCAGCAGAGAGACTATCACATTAGATGGCGCTGGAACTGGGGAACAGTCGTCACTGAAAGAGCTACGAGTCCCCACGGAACATCTGTACAATTCAAAATGGCTTCTCCGGTCTGGCAGCGATGGAAGTCTCCGCATTGTGACGGCTGAGGGCTGGGCAACGAAGGCCAGACAAGACCCCCCCCCCTCCTCTCCCTCTCTCCCCCCTCCCCCCACGTTCCTCCCCTTCCCCTTTGCCTTGATGCAGGATGAATGGAAAGTCAGGCAGATTTCATTTGAAAGAGGCCATCAGTGGTAATGTAAATACCCACCCCAGATGGGGGCTTGTTATATATATTAGG
>CM065734.1:66011765-66021765 GCA_033310375.1 Conus canariensis
ATGTTCATTATGGGTCATGGATGATGCCCGATGTCTTAGTTTACCGTTATAGCCGTTACTAACGGCTGTAACGGCCTGTAATGGTTTTTCTTCTTCATGGAATATCTCGAATGTACTTGGCCGATCTTTGTGAAAATTAGCAGGTATGTTCATTATGGGTCACGGATGATGTCCGATGTTTAAGTTTACCGTTATAGCCATTACTAACGGAAAGACAGTCTAATGAACATGCATGCCATGATGTTTGTGGTGTATGTACTTCCTAACTCTGGTCCTGTACCCCGAGACAGCATAATAAATCGACACCATCCCTTCAGTCAACTCCATTGACACCATCCCTGCAGTCAACTCCATCGACAACATCCCTCCAGTCAACTCCATCGACACCATCCCTTCAGTCAACTCCATCGACAACATCCCTCCAGTCAACTCCATCGACAACATCCCTCCAGTCAACTCCATCGACACCATCCCTCCAGTCGACACCATTCCTCGAGTCAACTCCATCGACAACATCCCTCCAGTCAAATCCACTGACACCATCCCTCCAGTCAACTCCATCGACACCATCCCTCCAGTCAACTCCACTGACACCATCCCTCCAGTCAACTCCATCGACACCATCCCTCCAGTCAAGTCCACTGACACCATCCCTCCAGTCAACTCCATCGACAACATCCCTCCAGTCAACTCCATCGACACCATCCCTCCAGTCAACTCCATCGACAACATCCCTCCAGTCAAATCCACTGACACCATCCCTCCAGTCAACTCCATCGACACCATCCCTCCAGTCAAATCCACTGACACCATCCCTCCAGTCAAGTCCATCGACATCCCTCCAGTCAACTCCATCGACATCCCTCCAGTCAAATCCACTGACACCATCCCTCCAGTCAACTCCATCGACACCATCCCTCCAGTCAAATCAACTGACACCATCCCTCCAGTCAACTCCATCGACACCATCCCTCCAGTCAAGTCCACTGACACCATCCCTCCAGTCAACTCCATCGACAACATCCCTCCAGTCAACTCCATCGACACCATCCCTCCAGTCAACTCCATCGACATCCCTCCAGTCAAATCCATCGACAACATCCCTCCAGTCAACTCCATCGTCAACATCACTCCAGTCAACTCCACTATGAACTCCACTCTCTGCCTCCGTTCACTTCATTCCCTTTTTCCTTCACTCTGCCTCACTGGCACAATGAGTGGTGTGGGTGTAGTGCCTCACTGGTACAATGAGTGGTGTGAGTGCAGTGCCTCACAATGAGTGGTGTGGGTGTAGTGCGTCACTGGCACAATGAGTGGCGTGGGTGCAGTGCGTCACTGACACAATGAGTGGTGTGGGTGCAGTGCCTCACTGGCACAATGAGTGGTGTGGGTGCAGTGCCTCACTGGCACGAGTGGTGTGGGTGCAGTGCCTCACAATGAGTGGTGTGGTTGCAGTGCCTCACAATGAGTGGTGTGGGTGTAGTGCCTCACTGGCACAATGAGCAGTGTGGGTGCAGTGCCTCACTGGCACAATGAGTGGTGTGGTTGCAGTGCCTCACTGGCACAATGAGTGGTGTGGTTGCAGTGCCTCACAATGAGCGGTGTGGGTGTAGTGCCTCACTGGCACAATGAGCGGTGTGGGTGCAGTGCCTCACAATGAGTGGTGTGGGTGCAGTGCCTCACTGGTACAATGAGTGGTGTGGGTGCAGTGCCTCACTGGTACAACGAGTGGTGTGGGTGCAGTGCCTCACTGGCACAATGAGTGGTGTGGGTGCAGTGCCTCACTGGCACAATGAGTGGTGTGGGTGCAGTGCCTCACTGGCACAATGAGTGGTGTGGGTGCAGTGCCTCACAATGAGTGGTGTGGGTGCAGTGCCTCACAATGAGTGGTGTGGGTGCAGTGCCTCACTGGCACAATGAGTGGTGTGGGTGCAGTGCCGCACTGGCACAATGAGCGGTGTGGGTGCAGTGCCTCACTGGCACAATGAGCGGTGTGGGTGCAGTGCCTCACAATGAGTGGTGTGGGTGCAGTGTCTCACAATGAGTGGTGTGGGTGCAGTGCCTCACAATGAGTGGTGTGGGTGCAGTGCTTCACTGGCACAATGAGCGGTGTGGGTGCAGTGCCTCACTGGCACAATGAGTGGTGTGGGTGCAGTGCCTCACTGGCACAATGAGCGGTGTGGGTGCAGTGCCTCACTGGCACAATGAGCGGTGTGGGTGCAGTGCCTCACAATGAGTGGCGTGGGTGTAGTGCCTCACTGGCACAATGAGCGGTGTGGGTGCAGTGCCTCTGAGATGGCACAGAAGACAAGACAGAAAAATAATGTAAAGGAAAGAAAGGAAAACCCTCCTACACACACACACACACACACACACACACACACACACACACACACACACACACACACACACACAACACAGACACACAGAAACACACACACACACACAGACACAGACACACACAGACACACACAGAGACACCACACACAGACACACTGACGCGCGCGCGCGCGCACACACATTCACACACACACACACACACACACACACACACACACACACACACACACACAACACACACACACAGACACACACACAGACACAGACACACACAGACACACAGACACACAGACACACACACCACACACACACACACACACACACACACACCACACACACACCTCTGCCTCACTGTCTCTTTTCCAGCTGTTTCTCAGTGGTCTCCCCTTCTTTCTCCCCAGCAGGTTGCAGCTGACAGCATGATGGGGGATGCTGGATGCTGGCTTCTTAAAGGAGTGTCCTATATCCAGCCCCGCTTTCATTCAGAGTGTGTATGGTGACTGACACCTGTCCTGCTCATCATTAAAACTCTTCGTTGCTGACATGACATGATCTACGGGAGGTTAAACCTTGCCTTAATCAGGCGTCTGCATCTTGTGCTCCCTGCCTTTGCTGGGGATTCCATTCTCACACTCCTTCAGCACGACCAGTCTGGCGTTTGAAATGACGAAACGCAGGTCCACGGCTCTGCTGATTTCTCTAGAGGACGTTCGGCGTGACAAAGATCTTTCGTGCCTCGCCTATGCTTGCATTGACGTCTACCCCCCCCCCCCCCCCCACACACACACACCCCACTCCATGCCCCATGTATCAACCACATTCTGTTTAGGCATACCCCCCCCCACACACACACTCCATGCCCCATGTATCAACCACATTCTGTTTAGGCATAGCCCCCCCCCCCCCCCCCCACACACACACTCCATGCTCCATGTATCAACCACATTCTGATTAGGCATACCCCCCCCCCACCCACACACACACACACACACTCCATGCCCCATGTATCAACCACATTCTGTTTAGGCATACAAACGGCTCGAGCCTCATCATTGATGGTGTGTGTCTGCCGTAACCAATTTAATACGGACAAAAAAGGGATGATTTTTTTCGGTCTATTTTTTTTTCTTGCGGCGAAAGGTTGAACGGACAAATGGTAACTAGCGAACCAGGAAACGGCCAAATGGGAACCCGCAGAAGAGATCTGTCCTCCAGTCCTTCCTTCACACTTGCCCTCTGTATCAGCAACTTGCAGACAGCTAGTACTGTAAAGAACAACGTACACTCCCACCTCTGTATCAGCAGTTTGCAGACAGCTAGTACCGTAAAGAACAACGTACACTCCCACCTCTGTATCAGCAGTTTGCAGACAGCTAGTACCGTAAAGAACAACGTACACTCCCACCTCTGTATCAGCAGTTTGCAGACAGCTAGTACCGTAAAGAACAACGTACACTCCCACCTCTGTATCAGCAGAAAGCTAGTACCGTAAAGAACAACGTACACTCCCACCTCTGTATCAGCAGAAAGCTAGTACCGTAAACTACAACGTACACTCCCACCTCTGTATCAGCAGAAAGCTAGTACCGTAAAGTACAACGTACACTCCCACCTCTGTATCAGCAGAAAGCTAGTACCGTAAACTACAACGTACACTCCCACCTCTGTATCAGCAGAAAGCTAGTACCGTAAAGTAGAACGTACACTCCCACCACTGTATCAGCAGAAAGCTAGTACCGTAAACTACAACGTACACTCCCACCTCTGTATCAGCAGAAAGCTAGTACCGTAAACTACAACGTACACTCCCACCTCTGTATCAGCAGAAAGCTAGTACCGTAAACTACAACAGTACACTCCCACCTCTGTATCAGCAGAAAGCTAGTACCGTAAACTACAACGTACACTCCCACCACTGTATCAGCAGAAAGCTAGTACCGTAAACTACAACGTACACTCCCACCACTGTATCAGCAGAAAGCTAGTACCGTAAACTACAACGTACACTCCCACCTCTGTATCAGCAGAAAGCTAGTACCGTAAACTACAACGTACACTCCCATCCCTCTGAAACACATCACTCAGAAAGACGGGGTGAGCGTTTACAACTCAGCCATACTTTTTTCAGGAGAAAAGAAAGACAATAGCTGTCATGTTGTTCAATAACTCGCTGTATTCATTGTACTAAGTGAAAGTATAATGCAAACAAACAAGGACTTGGGTTCATTTAAAGGCCATTTTGCTCAAAAGTGAAGTAAAATGAGAGTCAGTCCCTGCTCCCTTCCTCCACCCCCACCCCCATTCTGTTTATGTTGTCTTATAACTAGCTTCATTCATATTACTGAGCGAAAGTAGAGCACCCCCATTCTGTTTATGTTGTCTAATAACTAGCTTCATTCATATTACTGAGCGAAAGTAGAGCACCCCCATTCTGTTTATGTTGTCTAATAACTAGCTTCATTCATATTATTGAGCGAAAGTAGAACACCCCCATTCTGTTTATGTTGTCTAATAACTAGCTTCATTCATATTATTGAGCGAAAGTAGAACACAAATGAACAGAGACTTGCGGTCGTTTACACGCCTTTTTGCTCAAAATTGAAGTAAAATGAGTCAGTCCCTGCCCCCCCCCTCCCCCCACCCCTTCCCCCGCCTCGTCTCTACTCCCATTCCATTCTGGCTCTCGGAACAGACAGGCTATGAATAGATTTGATGTGAACAGGCTATAATCGGATTCGTTTCACAGTCTGTTAGAACAGATTTGATGTGAACAGGCTATAATCGGATTCGTTTCACAGTCTGTTAAATGCAACCGAACAGCACTTCACTCATACTGGCAGTCTTTTAAAACTTTTTTTGATGAGTTCTCTACACCTGGGGATGGGAATGTACTAGGTAATATTCCCCGTTTTAAAACTAGACCCATGTTACCCTGAGCGTTGTTTATCTTGCCTGAAGAAGACCAAAAGGTCGAAACGCGTCGTTTTTGTCCTATAGTTTGTTCCTTTCGTCCGGCGGAATAGCAATAATTCTCCTTTTGAGTTTGTTTGAATCTCCATCTGCTCTCACATCACTTTGAAACTGGACTCCGATTAAAATGGGTCCATTTACATAGCAATGGCTTGCACACGTTGTGTTACACAAGGCAACATCGCAGCCACGTGATTTGCCGTAATTTGTTCAGACTGTAGGGGAAAGATAGAAGAGGGAGGAGGGAGGGGCGCCACCACAAAATGTGGCAATAAGTTAAAATGTGGTGAATACTCAGGGAGACTACCTACTTGTGACAACACAAAATGTGGCAATGTGTTAAAACGTGGTGAATCCGTAGGGAGACTACCTACTTGTGACAACACAAAATGTGACAATGTGTTAAAATGTGGTGACTACTTAGAGAGACTACCTACTTGTGGCAACACAAAATGTGGCAATGTGTTAAAACGTGGTGAATCCGTAGGGAGATAAACTACTTGTGACAACACAAAATGTGGCAATGTGTTAAAATGTGTTGACTACTTAGGGAGATAACCTACTTGTGACAATGCGTGGGAGAGGGGGGGATGAGGGAAAGAGGAGAGGAGGAGGGGGGGGGATAAGGGGTATTACCTTGTGACAAATGCTGGCGGGAGCAGATTGTTAGATTTTGATCATTACCATTGTTTTTGTTTTTTTACATGGAGAGGTAAAAATATCCATCCTATATATTATGTACAGTCTGTCTGTCTGCCTACCTGTCTGTTTGCCTGCATGTCTGTTTATCTGCCCCTCCCCCCCCCCCCCCACACACACACACCAAACGGTTCATTTAAATGTCTCTAAAGCTGATATTATGACAGTAAAACACAGCATATCCCAGGGATGTGTTCTAATACCTTTATTTTTCTACTTGAGTCTCAATGATTTATCCTTGGCTATAGATATAAACTACTTGTGAATTGTTTGCAGATGGCGGTAAATCCATGTTAGTGATCGTAATAGAATGTGCTTAAATCTAATTTGTGGGATGATGTAAGCAGATAAGTTCCAAACACAGAACTTAACAATGCTTATCTGACTGATCTTAAGATGAATTTATGCTTGGGCAACCCAGAAAAACAAACGTCACAACGTGTCAATGAATGGTCTTTCAGTTTCATTTCTGGAGAAATTAGAACACTAAGGATATTAAGGATTAATCATAGATGATAGTTTATTTTGTGCAGATGAAATTGCTTACCTTTGCGAATGTGTATATTTCCATCAATCTGTTTATGCTGTCTAAATTTATTATAATTATCATTTTTATTATTCACCGAAATCATATCTGTACTGGAACTTAACCATAATGCCATAACAGTTTACTGATTTTCCTCCTAGCATAACTTATTTGATAACTGTTACGTCCTTTTAAGCAAAATGTGAACACGAGTTATATTTCATGCATCTGATATCATGTTAATATGTCTGTAAGTGTGTGTGTATAGGTATGTATGTATGTATGTATATGTATGCATGTCTGTATATGTGTGCACGTGTGTCTGCGAGAATGTGTGTATGTCTGTCTGTCTGTCTGTCTGTCTGTCTGTATGTATGTATGTATGTATGTATGTATTGTATGTATGTATTGTAGGTAAGTAGGTAGGTATGAATGTAGACAGGTAGGTTTATAGTATATGAATATGCTCTGTTGCACGCACCTGATGGTAAGTAATGTGCGCATATCATGCACGCAAACATGTTAAAAATTGCACTGAACTGATGGTAAATTGTGTATGTCCATGAATATGTATGTAGTGAGTATGAATGTATGTATGCATGTATGCATGTATGTATGTGTGTCCTTCCTTTAACGTCTATCCACTATTCATGATATTAGACACACACACACACACACACACACACACACACACACACACACACACACACACACACACACACGCACACACACACACGCACACACCCACCCACACACACACACACACACACACACACACACACACACACACACACACACACACACACACACACAAAGTAAATGTGTACGGAAGTAATTGCGAGCGTGCACATAATGTGTGAATGTGTATATGTATGGGTGCGCGTGCACACGAACGTGTGTGTGTGTGTGTGTGTGTGTGTGTGTGTGTGTGTGGTGTGTTGTGTGTGTGATGTGTGTGTGTGTGGTGGTGGTGTGTGTGTGTGTGTGTGTGTGTGTGGGGTGTGTGTGTGTGTGTGTGTGTGTGTGTGTGTGTGCGCTGATAAACGCGTTGTACTTTGTATCCCTTGGCTAGAGAGCTGGGACGAGAGCAGTGTGTGTGTGTGTGTTGTGTGGTGTGTGGTGTGTGTGTGTGTGTGTGTGTGTGTGTGTGTGTGTGTGCGCGCGCGGGCGTGCGTGGTGTGTGGGGGTGGTGGTGTGTGTGTGTGTGTGTGTGTGTGTGTGTGTGTGTGTGGTGTGTGTGTGTGTGTGTGTGGTGTGTGTGTGTGTGTGTGTGTGTGTGTGTGTGTGTGTGTGTGTGTGTGTGTGTGTGGCGCGCGCGCGCGCGCAATACAAAACAGCAACACAGCACGAAACAGCCTTTCATTCATTCTATTCAATACGGTTCTATTTCTCAAGTAACATTAAACGATTCCCGTGCAAGGAAATTTTCGATGGGAACGCATTTAAAGTTCACTCCAAGAAAAAGTTTGAAAACCTATTTGAAAAGAAAAGTTAGAGAAAGATCGATTTAAAAAAAGTGCAAGATCTCTCGTGAAAGTGTGTGCTTCGTTTTGTCAAGGGTTTAATGATATTTCGCTCTATACGATGCTGTTAAACATTGAAATCGAATTCTCTCTCTCTCTCTCTCTCTCTCTCTCTCTCTCTCTCTCTCTCTCTCTCTCTCTCTCTCTCTCTCTTGCACGCTCGCTTGCTTGTTCACTTTCTCTCGCTTTCTGTCTCCCGAGTCTTCATTCTTTGCCCCCTCTACACTATGCCCTCTTCTTACCCCGTGTCTGTCCGTCTGTCCGTCTGTCTGTCTGTCTGTCTGTCCGTCTGTCCGTCTGTCCGTCTGTCTGTCTGTCTGTCTGTCTCTTACGCACGTAGAAGCGCGCGCCACACACACACACACACACACACACACACACACACACACACACACACACACACACACACCACACACACACAAAGCAAGACGGGAGAGAAACAGATTGTTGACTAACAAAGTAGAGATTAGAGCGTAGGACGGAGGAGGGGAGAGTGGGGGGGGGGGGGAGGGGAGGGGGGGAGAGGATGGGGAGGGGGGGGGGGCGGCCAGAAAATCAGACAGTTTGGGTCAGTCGAGTGAACAGAGCAAAACTTGCGAAATTCGCAGAAACATTCGAGCTGTTCAGAACAAAAAGAAGAGAGAGAGAGAGAGAGAGAGAGAGAGAGAGAGAGAGAGAGAGAGAGAGAGAGAGAGAGAGGGCCTATGTGTATATGTGTGTGTGTCTGTGAAAGAGAGAGAGAGGGTGTGTATGTGTGTGTGGGGGGGTGCGGAGAGAGAGAGAGAGAGAGAGAGAGAGAGAGAGAGAGAGAGAGAGAGAGAGCACACTCCTGTGCGCGTGTGTGTGTGCATGTGTATTTGTGAGTGTGTGTGTACATGTGTGTGTGCGTGTGTGTGTGTATGGGTGTGTGTGCGCGCGCACGTTATTGTGCACGCATAAATGTATGTATGTATATGTGTGTGTGTGTGTGTGTGTGTGTGTGTGTGTGTGTGTGTTGTGTGTGTGTGTGTGTGTGTGTGTGTGTGTGGTGCGTGCGCGCGTGGTGTGTGAGAGAGAGAAAGAAGGGGAGAGAGAGAGAGAGAGAGAGAGAGAGAGAGAGAGAGAGAGAGAGAGAGAGCTATGGTATGTGTATGTGTTTTGTGTGTGTGTGTGTGTGTGTGTGTGTGGTGTGTGTGTGTGTGTGTGAAAGAGAGAGAGAGGGTGTGTATGTGTATGGGGGGATGCGGAGAGAGAGAGAGAGAGGAGAGAGAGAGAGAGAGAGAGAGAGAGAGAGAGAGAGAGAGAGAGAGAGAGAGAGCACGGTCCTGTGCGCGTGTGTGTGTGCGTGTGTATTTGTGAGTGTGTGTGTATGTGTGTGTGCGTGTGTGTGTGTGTTTGGGTGTGTGTGCGCGCGCACGTTATTGTGCATGCACAAATATGTGTGTGTGTGTGTGTGTGTGTGTGTGTGTGTGTGTGTGTGTGTGTGTGTGTGTGTGTGTGTGTGTGGGTGTGTGTGTGTGTGTTTCGTCGCGTTAGTGCTGGAGTGTTGATTGCGTGGAAGGATTCTGACGTGAGACACCGCTTCTGCCATCAGCCGGAAACATGCGATCACAAACCACGTCTCCAAACAAGAAGAGTGTCCTTCAACAAATGACCGGAAAAACCAGTTAATTTCAAGTGCCCTGACCATCCCAATGACCTGTAATTTTCCCAACTTTGAATTGTCAGATCACCGTTTAATTTCAAGTTTTTTACTTGCACAGGCGCGAAACTGAAATTAAGGGATCAAATTACACGGAAGTTAATTTCATTAAGCAGACTTTTTTTTATATCTTCACTCAAAGTTTTTAAACATGTAATCACATTTTCGACATTTGTCAAGTGCGTAAATGCTATTAAAATAAACTGATTGGCAGTCTCAGTTATGGCTGTATTTCAGTGACAAAGAAAACAAACAAAAGGC
>CM065734.1:66024265-66041765 GCA_033310375.1 Conus canariensis
TTTTTTTTTTTTTAACTCTTCCATAAATCCAGCAACATCAGCTTACCAAATGTTTTTGTACGACGGAAGTCGCTCCGTTTCACAGGACAAGTTAGGACCGGATTTATGTTTAGAAATCTGTTTTTCGTTTGGCTGATAGAAAATCTGACAAGGCTAAATACCGAATTAGTTCGAATAATTCTTTTCTCTTTCAACACAATTATTCTGTATACAGTGTGGTCGACTGCTGTGGTTATATCAAACCTTTCTGCTGTTTGTAAAACATACATGTAAAGGTTCGTCACAGTGTGGAAATGAACATCATATTTGTGACACCAGCCAAAGCCTAAAATGGTACATTAACGTTCTTAGCGCTGACATAGCAGTGAAGCCACAGTGCAAAAGACACCATGACTCAGCAAAATGAAGCAAAAGAAATAGGGGGGAAATTCATCCGACATTTGTCCTTCGTCTAAACAATGAAATCAGCGTAAATACTTGGAGACGAAAATCACGCCAATTTTGCGCAAAACCTTTTTTCCTTTTTTTTTTTTTTTCTTCTTTTTTTTCTGTTCCTCGGGGCGAAATTGTTGTATTCGCCGTTCAGTTTCGACAGAAATGCACGGGACAAAGTCTTAGCTAAATTCATTTCTAGCCATTTTTGTCTGAAATATGAGCAGTATGTCTTCAGTTCACGAGAGAAAGATAATAAACAAAAATGAACTGATGCTCCCTGTTGTCTTCAAAGTTTTGTTATTTTGCTTACTCCAAACTGGTGCTTTTTATTTTCTTTGTTATACATTCCTTTTTCTCTGGTAACTAAAAACAGTAACCAAGTTCCCGTTCTTCTCGTCTAAAACTGCTTCTTTTGATTGTACCGATACCGCAGCTTAAAAAACAACAACAACAAAAGAAGACCGGAAGCATAGCAGCAAAACAAAGTATCCTCGAAAAATTCATGGTCGAATATTGTGAGTGGATTTCACCGTTTGATTTTACACTTCACCAGTTAGCCTGTGCGGCTTAATACCACAGCCAGATTCGACATTCATCACTTCACCAGTTAGCCTGTGCGGCTTAATACCACAGCCAGATTCGACATTCATCACTTCACCAGTTAGCCTGTGCGGCTTAATACCACAGCCAGATTCGACATTCATCACTTCACCAGTTAGCCTGTGCGGCTTAATACCACAGCCAGATTCGACATTCATCACTTCACCAGTTAGCCTGTGCGGCTTAATACCACAGCCAGATTCGACATTCATCACTTCACCAGTTAGCCTGTGCGGCTTAATACCACAGCCAGATTCGACATTCATCACTTCACCAGTTAGCCTGTGCGGCTTAATACCACAGCCAGATTCGACATTCATTCTGTATTCGAACACCAACTCACGTTACGCCATTTTCGTTCTTCCTCCACCCCCCCCCCCCCTTTTTTTTTTTTTTTTCTTTTCTTAAAAGCCCTTTATCGCGGAGTGAAGAGAAAAGACATAAGTTTTAATCAACTCTTGCACAAACGAACAAGAAGATTCTTTCGGGAATGGTGTTGTTGAAAGTAACCGGAAAGTGCGGGTCATTTTAACTGGCTCCAGAACTGTTAAAGTCCAAAGGGTTAATGCGGGGTTTTAAAAATCTTCGTTTAGTCACGAACACGAACGTAATGTGCCGGATGGTCTCCCTTTGCGTGACAGTTATCTCCCTCGGAAGAAGCATGACGCTGTGAAAATGAGGTTGTAATCTCCAGGGACCGTGTCCTGTCGTGCGAAGGAAACCACAAAAAGACTGCAATGTGACGTCTCGCAATCAGTTGGGGAGACTTCTTTTTTGACTTCTGTGATTTTTTTTCTTTCTTTTTTGTTGCTGTTGTTTAAGCCTGTTTCAATCTGTACACTGTCACATCATCCCCCGGCTCTTGCCCCCTACCCCTCCTCCCGACACCTTCCTCTCTCTCTCTCTCTCTCTCTCTCTCTCTCTCTCCACACACACACACACACACACACACACACACACACACACACACACACACACGAGTGCCGTATGCATATATATGTATATATGAATGTATGTATGGGCGCTTGTGCTTAGGAGCACGCGCACGCGCGCGCGCGTGCTTGTGTGTGTGTGTGTGTGTGTGTGTGTGTGTGTGTGACATCAGCAGGTTTTTTTTTTTCTACAGTAGGCTACTGTCGTTGTTGTATGAGCTAGTGATGATTGATAACTGTCGAAACCTGTGTTTTGTATTTCTGGTATTACTGTCTGGTCAATGTCAATTTTAGCGATGTTTTATGACTGATTCCTCATCAGTCCATCAACTAAAGTTTTTCGTATAAGAGAGATGACATGCGAGATCCGAACTTAAATAATAGTAGTAAAAATGACAAAAATATAAAAACATAACAAACACTTGCATACATTTCACAAGTACTTCTTCATTTTATGATGACATTGCTTTAAAGTCAGTACTGGTCTCATTAAGAGTCTCAAAGCTTTTCTTTTTTCTATTGCAATGAATTCGTTAACGAAACAATTTGAAAATGGTTAATTTCTCTGTACATGTTTTGTGGATGACATTATAATGCCATTGAAACCAGAATAGAAATACAAAAACTGTGAACCCCGTTACAGATTCGGCTTTCCAAAATGTTTTCAAAACATTTGCTAATTAATATCGATTAAATATTTAAAAAAAAGTTACATCCTTGACAAACATACGCTGCGATACATCGGTGAGTTTACATATACAACATTACTGAAGGCATTGTAAGTACTTTGGCTATCGGTTTAGGAAAACAGTTGTATGTCACACTGTTTAATTAAATGCCGCACACAGAAGTAATGTCGCAGACATGGCGTCGCTTCCGAAACATCACTGTTCGCAAACAATAAGCCGAACCTGAACAAGCCGAACCTGAACAAGCCGAACCTGAACCTGGCACTCACAGAAGTCAGAGTGAAAAAAGGCACACTTTCTTGACTGCCGATCCACGAACGTGTCTGTAATTCCGCGCATGTGTTAACCGTAACTTTATAACCTGACCCTAATATTAGCCAGACACTAACTACAATCCGACTCTAATATTATCCCTAACTCTGTCATGAGCCAACCCTTTTGAAAACCTTGTAAAACCTGAAGAAACCTTCCCGCTGTTCGTAATATATGCACGAGTGACCTCCCCTGATGATGACATTTTTAGTATATTCAAGAATAGTGCCCCCTTTCCTGCTGGAATACCTCATTAAATATGCACTGGTAGAAAAAAAAAAGAAGAAGAAGAAAAAAGCACTGCCCTGAAATTGAATCGCGGCGAGTTTTCCCATACTGATTGACCTGCCTAGAAAAAAAAGTAAAGAAAAAAGATTAAAAAAATAAATTGCAGCTTCAAATGAACATTGAGTGATGCATGGTCACGTGGGGGCTGCTATCAGCATCAAACACAATACTCTGCCATCTCCTGCAAAAGAAATCCTCCTGACAGTTGAGACTGGCTGCCGGAGTTGTGTGAGCAGATCAAAAGCACTGCCAAGCATGAAATCCTCTCTGTCCAAATTGATCGGCGCACTCGGTGACTTCGCCTTTGGGTGGGAGAAAACATACACCTCGTGACCTTAGAATAGTGATGATAAGGAGAGTGCCATGCTACTTATAGCATGGTCGACTGCGGTGGTCATATCCAAGCTGTATTTGCTGGCAGTCATGAAGTAGATATTACATCATGTTGAAGAATGCTGACGAAACACCGACGTGTTCACACACACAAAAATTCAGATTTTAATTAACGAAGCCTAGAAGTGTTCCATGGACTAAAAATAATAATGATATTAGGTTTCTTTAACAGACGTGAACCCTGTTACATCATAGTTTGCGTCATATTTGTAAAAAAAAAAAAAGTTATATTTTCTTTCCGAAGCAGGCCAAGGAAAAGAAATCTTTGAAAAACAAAAATAAGAATGTAAGTATATTCATAATTTAAAACGTAAGATGGCGAATGGACAGAGACAACATGACATGAATGATGTTCGAACAGGCCCCAAAATAAAAATGACAGCTAGCGAACAATAATGTTGAATTAAGATGAGAATACATACGTAAATACACACGCAAATGAACACACAACTCCAAGAAAGAGAGAAGACTTTGGGAACACGCGGAGAGAAAACTACAGGAAAACCTAGAGAGGCGAGTCCAGCAGAAACAAAAACGAAATCAAAGAGATGACACACATTCACCAAATCATTTTTTACAGGAAAGTAGAGATATATGCTCTTGTACGTGTCCGTCGCTTTCACTTATTTCTATCCCCACAAAGTCATTCTCTCTCACTCCTATGATCTCTCACCGTCTCTTTCTCCGTGCCTATCTGTCTGTCTGTCTCTCTTTCTCTCGCCCTCTCTGTCTGTCTTTCTGTCTCGTTCTCTGTATTTCTCTCCTTCTCTGACAGACAGTCTGAAACACTCTGTGAAAGAAAAGAGTTGGTCAGGATGGTGCTAAAGACAGTCTGAAACACTCTGTGAAAGAAAAGAGTTTGTCAGGATGGTGCTAAAGACAGTCTGACACACTCTGTGAAAGAAAAGAGTTGGTCAGGATGGTGCTAAAGACAGTCTGAAACACTCTGTGAAAGAAAAGAGTTTGTCAGGATGGTGCTAAAGACAGTCTGAAACACTCTGTGAAAGAAAAGAGTTTGTCAGGATGGTGCTAAAGACAGTCTGAAACACTCTGTGAAAGAACAGAGTTGGTCAGGATGGTGCTAAAGACAGTCTGAAACACTCTGTGAAAGAACAGAGTTTGTCAGGATGGTGCTAAAGACAGTCTGAAACACTCTGTGAAAGAACAGAGTTGGTCAGGATGGTGCTAAAGACAGTCTGAAACACTCTGTGAAAGAAAAGAGTTGGTCAGGATGGTGCTAAAGACAGTCTGAAACACTCTGTGAAAGAACAGAGTTGGTCAGGATGGTGCTAAAGACAGTCTGAAACACTCTGTGAAAGAAAGAGTTGGTCAGGATGGTGCTAAAGACAGTCTGAAACACTCTGTGAAAGAACAGAGTTGGTCAGGATGGTGCTAAAGGCAGTCTGAAACACTCTGTGAAAGAAAAGAGTTTGTCAGGATGGTGCTAACGACAGTCTGAAACACTCTGTGAAAGAACAGAGTTGGTCAGGATGGTGCTAAAGGCAGTCTGAAACACTCTGTAAAGAAAAGAGTTTGTCAGGATGGTGCTACAGAAGGGAGATAGATTTGAATTCTTTTGATGCTCCGAGAGAGCCCAGCATCCATGGTCGAGGATCCGTCAAACGAAAGGCGACATTTGCCACGCATCTAAACCAAACGCACGATTCGTTCATTGCATGTGACCAACCCATGACCGTCAAACGTATGCACACGCACAAGCACACGCACACGTACACACACACACACACACACACACACACACACACCACACACACACACACACACACACACACACACACACACACACACGACAGTCTGGTCGATCTGACTTTGAAATACATTTTGTTTCTGGTTATCATTTTCAGAAAAAAACAATACTCTAAATATACAATTTAATCCTCAGACGCTTCATTCCAGCAAAATTAGATTGCTCTCCAAGAATAATCTGAAGGCCTGTTCATATTCCAAAGGTCTTTTTTGATTCTTCCTTTGCCTTTTATTTATTTTATAGAAATCTACGTTTGAAATGTTAGTTTTCTAAAGAAACGATTCAGAAGATCTAGCTTCTCAATACATTTTTGGCAATAGACACGTGCCAGGATCTACAAATGAAAACAAAATTAAAAAAGCAACAACAACAAAAAACCGCTAAACAAAAATTCACCCTTGGGAAGGCGGGGTGGGGTGGGGGGGGGGGGGGATCGTGTGATTTTTCACCCCACTTTATGAACTTGGCAAGTAGACACACAGACACAAACAGACAGACACAGGCACAGACATAGATGCAGACACGCACGCACGCACGCACGTACGCACGCGTGCACACACGCACACACACAGACACAGAGGCACACACACACACACACACACACACACACACACACACACACACACAATACACACAGAAACAGACACAGACACACACGCACACACACACACACACACACACACACACACACACACACACACACACACACACACACACACTGTCCCGAAGTGGATCAGGAATATAAAAAAAAAGAGGAGAAGAAGAAGGGGGATAGAGGGAGAGACACAGTGGGTATAGAGGGAGGGACACAGTGGGAATAGAGGAGGGACACAGTGGGGATAGAGGGAGGGACACAGTGGGATAGAGGGAGGGACACAGTGGGAATAGAGGGAGGGATACAGTGAGGATAGAGGGAGGGACACAGTGGGGACAGAGGGAGGGACACAGTGAGGATAGAGGAGGGATACAGTGAGGATAGAGGGAGGGACACAGTGGGGACAGAGGGAGGGACACAGTGGGATAGAGGGAGGGATACGTGAGGATAGAGGGAGGGACACAGTGGGGACAGAGGGAGGACACAGTGGGGATAGAGGGAGGGACACAGTGAGGATAGAGGGAGGACACAGTGGGAATAGAGCGGGGAAACAGTGGGAATAGAGGGAGGGACACAGTGGGGATAAGAGGGAGGGACACAGTGGGGATAGAGGGAGGGACACAGTGAGGATAAGGGAGGGACACAGTGGGATAGAGGGAGGGACACAGTGGGATAGAGGGAGGGACACAGTGGGGATAGAGGGAGGGACACAGTGGGGATAGAGGGAGGGACACAGTGGGGATAGAGGCAGGGACACAGTGGGGATAGAGCGGGGGACACAGTGGGAATAGAGGGAGGGACACAGTGGGGACAGAGGGAGGGACACAGTGGGGATAGAGGGACACAGTGAGGATAGAGGGAGGGACACAGTGGGGATAGAGGGAGGGACACAGTGGGGATAGAGCGGGGGACACAGTGGGAATAGAGGGAGGGACACAGTGGGGATAGAGGGAGGGACACAGTGGGGATAGAGGGAGGGACACAGTGGGGACAGAGGGAGGGACACAGTGGGATAGAGGGAGGGACACAGTGGGGATAGAGGGAGGGACACAGTGGGGATAGAGGGAGGGACACAGTGGGGATAGAGGGCGGGACACAATGGGGATGAGGTAGGGACACAGTGAGGGAGGGTGGGACACAGTGGGATAGAGTGGAGGGACACAGTGGGGATAGAGGGTGGGACACAGTGGGGATAGAGGGTGGGACACAGTGGGGATAGAGGGAGGGACACAGTGGGGATAGGAGGGAGGACACAGTGGGGATAGAGGGAGGGACACGTGGGATAGAGGGAGGGACACAGTGGGATAGAGGCAGGGACACAGTGGGGATAGAGGGGGACACAGTGGGATAGAGGAGGGACACAGTGGGATAGAGGGAGGACACAGTGGGATAGAGGGAGGACACAGTGGGGATAGAGGGAGGGACACAGTGGGGATAGAGGGAGGGACACAGTGGGGTAGAGGGAGGGACACAGTGGGGAAGAGGGGGACACAGTGGGATAGAGGCAGGGACACAGTGGGGTAGAGGGGTGACACAGTGGGAATAGAGGGAGGGACACAGTGGGGACAGAGGAGGGACACAGTGGGGATAGAGGGACACAGTGAGGATAGAGGGAGGGACACAGTGGGATAGAGTGGTGGGACACAGTGGGGATAGAGGGTGGGACACAGTGGGGATAGAGGGTGGGACACAGTGGGGATAGAGGAGGGACACAGTGGGGATAGAGGAGGGACACAGTGGGGATAGAGGAGGGACACAGTGGGTGATAGAGGGAAAGTGTGAGAGGACACAGTGGGGATAGAGGGAGGGACACAGTGGGATAGAGGGAGGGACACAGTGAGGAAAGAGGGAGGGACACAGTGGGACAGAGGGAGGACACAGTGGGAAGAGGGAGGGACACAGTGGGATAGAGGGAGGGACACATGGGGATAGAGGAGGGACAGAAGGACAAGGGGAACTAGAGAGGAGAAAGGACAGAGACACAGTGGAGGATAGAGGGAGGGACAAGTGATAAGGGAATAGAGAGGGAGGGACAAGTGGGATAGAGGGAGGGACACATGTAGGGTAGATGGGTAGAGGAGACAGATGGGATAGAGGAGGCACAGAGGGACAGTGGGATAGAGGAGGGACACAGTGGGGATAGAGGGAGGGACACAGTGGGATAGAGGGAGGGACAGATGGGGATAGAGGGAGGGACACAGTGGGATAGAGGGAGGGACACAGTGGGATAGAGGAGGGACAAGTGGGAAAGGGAGGAACAGAAGGGGATAGAGGGAGGGACACAGTGGGGATAGAGGGAGGGACACAGTGGGGATAGAGGGAGGGACACAGTGGGGATAGAGGGAGGGACACAGATGGGATAGAGGGAGGGACACAGATGGGGATAGAGGGAGGGACACAGTGGGGTAAGAGGAGGGACAAATGGTGGATAGAGGGAGGACAGATGGGATAGAGGAGGGACACAGTGGGTAGATAGAGGAGGACACATGGGATAGGAGGAAAGGTAGAGGGAGGACAAGTGGGATGAGGAGGGACACAGTGGGGATAGAGGAGGGACAGTGGGTAGAGGGAGGACAGAATGGGGATAGAGAGGAAGGGACAAGAGGGAAGAGGGAAGAGGAGGGACACAGTGGGGAAGAGGGAGGGACAAGTGGGGACATGATAGAGGGAGGGACAGAATGGGGATAGAGGAGGGACACAGTGGGATAGAGGGAGGGACAGATGGGGATAGAGGGAGGACACAGATGGGGATAGAGGGAAGGGACAGATGGAGGAAGAGGGTAGGGACACAGTGGGGATAGAGGGAGGGACAGAATGGGGATAGAGGGAGGAGACAATGGGGATAAGGGAGGGACACAGTGGGGATAGAGGGAGGGACAGAGATGGGGATAGAGGGATAGGGAGACACAGTGGGGTAGAGGGAGGGACACAGTGGGGATAGAGGGAGGGACACAGTGGATAGAGGGAGGGACAGTGGGATAGAGGGAGGGACACATGGGATAGAGGGAGGGACAGAATGGGGATAGAGGAGGGACAAATGGGGATAGAGGGAGGACAGATGGGGATAGAGGGAGGGACACAGTGGGGTAGAGGGAGGGACACAGTGGGGTAGAGGGAGGACAGAATGGGGATAGAGGGAGGGAACAGTGGGGTAGAGGGAGGGACAGAAGTGGGATAGAGGGAGGGACACAGTGGGATAGAGGGAGGGACACATGGGATAGAGGGAGGGAACAGGGTGGTAAGGAGGGACAGAATGGGGATAGAGGGAGGGACACATGTGGGTAGAGGGAGGGACACAGTGGGGATAGAGGGAGGGACAGATGGGGTAGAGAGGAGGGACAGTGGGGTAGAGGGAGGGACAGAATGGGGATAGAGGGGGGACAAATGGGATAGAGGGAGGGACACATGGGGTAGAGGGAGGGACAGAATGGGGATAGAGGGAGGGACACAGTGGGGATAGAGGGAGGGACACAGTGGGATAGAGGGAGGGACACAGTGGGGATAGAGGGAGGGACACATTGGGGATAGAGGGAGGACAGAATGGGGATAGAGGGAGGACAGAGTGGGTAGAGGAGGGAGGACAGAATGGGGATAGAGGGAGGGACACAGTGGGGATAGAGGGAGGGACACATTGGGGATAGAGGGAGGGACAGAATGGGGATAGAGGGAGGGACAGAGTGGGGTAGAGGGAGGGACAGAATGGGGATAGAGGGAGGGACACAGTGGGGATAGAGGGAGGGACACAGTGGGATAGAGGGAGGGACAGAGTGGGGATAGAGGGAGGGACACATTGGGGATAGAGGGAGGGACACAGTGAGGATAGAGGGAGGGACAGAATGGGATAGAGGAGGGAGACACAGTGGGATAGAGGGAGGGACACAGTGAGGATAGAGGGAGGGACACATTGGGGATAGAGGGAGGGACACAGTGGGGTAGAGGGAGGGACAGAATGGGATATTGGGAGGGACACAGTGAGGATAGAGGGAGGGACACAGTCTGTCCTGGAGGCTGTAGGGATCGAAGCAGTGCACGTCATGCTGTTCTGGCGCGCATTCTTCCAGCCGCATCTGTTGGCTGACACCATCTCTCTGTGATGTCAACTTTTGGCTGCTGAAGCAGCTGTTGGTTGACAGTCTTTAGAAAGGTTCACATCCACTGTGTGTGTGTGTGTGTGTGTGTGTGTGTGTGTGTGGGGTGTGTGTGTGTGTGTGTGTGTGTGTGTGTGTGTGTGTGTGTGTGTGTTTTATTTTTGGGTTGTTTGTTTTCCTTTTCCTGTTATTGCTTTAAACTCACCCTTCCTCCTACCCCAAAAGGGGCAAAAGGAATAAATATTGTTCTTGCTCTTGTGTGTGTGTGTGTGTGTGTGTGTGTGTGTGTGTGTGTGTGTGTGTGTGTGTGTGGTGTGTGTGTGTGTGTGTGTGTGTGTTCTGAGCGTATCACTTGCCACAAGGATGGCAAGGTGAGGTCACAATGAGAGCCAGACAGGGGGAAGCTTTACAGTTTCAAACATTGTTCATTTTCATTAAATGAAAATTTGACAAAGACCCCGATTCTACAATGCCGATCAAGTATGACATGAAAATGCATGATGGGAATGTAACCTACGTTTCTTTCATCGACAATATGCAATATCAACCAGGCCTGAGATATACAGACACCTGCTGCGTCGGAAAAGAAATTTAAAGCAAAGCGGTCGACCTATTTAAGAACTGAATGAGGTGAACAACCGTTCACCCCACACAACAGTTGCCCCACCAGGCCTCGCTGCCACAACAGCAACAGTGAGCTGATGAAGACGACCCTGTCAAAATATTCTCCAGTAAGTTTTTGATTCTGAGTCCTTAACTACTTTTCTAAGGCCCGACTATGTTCCAGTTTCTAATCCGAGCCTGTAGATCGCTAAGCCGTGAGGCCGAAAGTTTCAGAGATCACTGGGTTTCTGAAGGTACCCAACTCTCCTCCTGCCCCCCCCCCTCCCCCTCCACCCTCCAGTCACCAATCTGTGACAACTACTGCTTCGCCCACTGTAGCTGGTGAGAACTGAACTCCCTCACCGACAGATAATTGCTAGGACTGTTTTAAGGGTTCTTCAGTGTTCTCCCGTGTTTCGTCTGTTAATTATTTAGGATAATGCCCGGATGGGGCGTTCATCTTTGAGAATCGGCTTGGAGACACACAAGGTTGTCCCAAATTGTCCCCATCGATTTTGTTCACGTTTATGTTTTATTGATCGTGGGCCAGCCGGCCACACACAGTTTACCAGGACTGTCACTACAGGAAGACAGCACTCCTCGGAGGTTTGTTATGGGAAAACAACAACAACACTAAACAGTTAAAAAAAACCCCACAGTTTACCAGGACTGTCACCACAGGTAGACAACACTCCTCGGAGGTTTGTTATGGGAAAACATCAACAACACAAAACAGTTAAAAAAAACACAGTTTACCAGGACTGTCACCACAGGAAGACAACACTCCTCGGAGGTTTGTTATGGGAAAACATCAACAACACAAAACAGATGAAAAACAAAACAAAACATAAAGTTTATCAGAACTCACCACAGGAAGACAAAACTCCTCGGAGGTATGATGTGGGGAAACAACAACAACACTAAAGAGATTAAAAAAAAACAAACAAAAAAAAAACGTACGCATTTACATCTATGTACAAAATAAACATCATACATCCTATAAAGGTAATCTTAGGTACATCATACATCCTATAAAAGTAATCTTAGATACATCATACATCCTATAAAGGTAATCTTAGATATATCATACATCCTATAAAGGTAATCTTAGATACATCATACATCCTATAAAGGTAATCTTAGATACATCCTACATCCTATAAAGGTAATCTTAGATCATGCATCCTATAAAGGTAATCTTAGATACATCACACATCCTATAAAGGTAATCTTAGGTACATCATACATCCTATAAAAGTAATCTTAGATACATCACTCATCCTATAAAGGTAATCTTAGATACATCACTCATCCTATAAAGGTAATCTTAGGTACATCACTCATCCTATAAAGGTAATCTTAGGTACATCACCATCCTATAAAGGTAATCTTAGATACATCACTCATCCTATAAAGGTCATCTTAGATACATCACTCATCCTATAAAGGTAATCTTAGGTACATCATACATCCTACAAAGGTAATCGTAGATACATCACTCATCCTATAAAGGTAATCTTAGTACATCATCATCCTATAAAGGTAATCTTAGATACATCACTCATCCTTAATAACTAGGTATCATCTCTAAGACTATACATCACTCATCCTATAAAGGTAATCTTAGATACATCACTCATCCTATAAGAGGTAATCTTAGTGTACATCATACATCCTATATAAGGTAATCCTTTAGATACATCACTCATCCTATAAAGGTAATCTTAGATACATCACTCATCCTATAAAGGTCATCTTAGATACATCACTCATCCTATAAAGGTCATCTTAGATACATCACTCATCCTATAAAGGTAATCTTAGGTGAGGCAGAGAAGCAGAGAAAACAGAAACCAAGGAAGGTCGCTTTTGCTCCAACAGTAAAACACTTATATGCTCACGACGAAAGCTAGATGCTGTCCATGGTGCCCATTCTCATAGCACCTGCACAGACAAGACGTCCGTAGATCAAATAAGCAAACGTCTCTTAAAAAGTAAACCTCCAAGCTTGGCCTTGTATTATCTGCTGACACATGTACTACAGCGACAACAGAAGAAATGTCAAATACAAATTCCACATGTATTAAGGATTGGCGTGGATTTTTAGACACAGTTACACAGAACACCCAGACTAACGGCAACATTTTATTTTTCGTTTCTTTTCTTATTTCTTTTTAACATTTTACGGTTTCTAGCGAATTGAAAAAGGGAAACACTTTCTAGGACGAGGGAAATGAATTGGTAACAATGGCCCATTTTCATTTTAATTAAGAAGCCAGCTGCACATTGATTGATACACGTGCGAGCACACACACGCACACACACATGCGTGCGCGCGCGCGCGCGCACACACACACACACACACACACACACACACACACACACACACACACACACACACACACAGACACGCACACACACACACACGAGCGAGCACACGCGCGCGCACATACACGCACAGAGGAAAAGTCTAAATTAATTATATAAGCTATGCTGATTGATCTGTGTACGTGCACGAGAACTGTCACAGCTGTTATTTTTTGCTCTACTTTTCACAGTTGTTTAAGCTATTTATGTATCATCAATTTATGTATGTCATGCATGAATATGCCTATTACATATGTGTGAAAATCTCTGCGCACTGTCCTCTTTCTGCGCATATGTAAGTTCTCCTGTTACTTGAATAAAATGTGATGGGAAAAAGAAAAGAAAAAAGAATTGGCAACAGTGAGAAAAGGATAGTAGAGCCAACAGAACATGTAGCATCGAACAGAGGTAATAGAAAATGGCAGATTACTGTAACATCTTTCACAGGCAGTTCCAACCGTTTCACAGTTTGATTCTCCCTTTTGGCTCTAACGCACGTAACATAGACGTCGGTCTGCAGAGATTGTGAGAATTCTGCTCTGGCATTTGAGTCAGGAATGATCAGCTCCATAAGGATCCGTCAGGGAATCTAACGACTGTATTTCCCACCTCATATTATATAGAAGATCCTCTCATCACTGTGCTCTTTGACCTCCAAAAGAACTGAGGAGATTCCTCATCCTCCAACTTCCAAGTACTCCTTCATGTCCTGCGTCGATCTTTGTGTCCCAGCTACGTACTAATTAGGATGTGGAATTAGGATCTTGAGCTCTATATCCAGATTTTGCCACTGTCTGGAGGTCAGGAACTTAGCTGTGGTCCTGGCGGCGTAAATCGATGACGGCAATGTGTTCCCCTGTACTATGCCATGCACGACGGGTTGAGACGGCTCCCTCCAACGACCAGTGCATTCTGCCGATATTGCGGCACATTCCTCCTCTCTTCACGTTCAGCTGGTAACTTACTTTCTATGCTTATTAAAGCAAAAATGAAATTACTGAGCCGACAAATGAACAAGCAGATTACTAAACAAACAATACGCGTTTCGACCAGTTGGGTTCTGTTCAGGCAGAACTAACAATTTTCAAAACAATGGAAACCAAGGACGAACACATAGACACTTATCTCTTCGATCTTGTTTGTTCCCCCCCATTGTTTTCAATCTTTTTGTCCTGCCTGAAGAAGACAGGTCGAAACGCGCAGCGTTTAATTTTTTTTTCTTTCTTCATTTGGCAGCTCAGTAGGTCTCTCCGGCTGTAGTCATCCCACTTAAAAAAAAAAATAGAAAAAAAGAAAAAAAGAAAGAAAAAGAAAAAGAAAAGTTGTGTTTGAACAAAGGTCACTAGGAAAATCTGGCACTTTTGATTCTTTCTGCATATCTAACTGAGGATTACTGTGAATGTGTAGTGTTTTGAATTTTTTTTTAACGTTTAACCTAAGTTTACAAGAAAAACCCAACACAATCTTCTTTAACGTTTAACCAGATATTATCAAAGAAGCCGAGTATTGTTTATGAAAGAAATTGAAAAAACAAAAACAAAAACAAAACAAAACAAAAAAAAAACCCAAAGAAAAACAAAACAAAAACAAAAACATAAAAAAGGAAAACATATTCCAAATATGCTTGGCCAAAGATCTCTAGGAAAGCCATACACTCACTCTTTTTTTTACGGTAAACGAGCCATCGCCAGAAATAACACAACACATTCTTCCTTTAGTTTCTTTGTGTACACTTTACCAACGACAACGACAGATACTGCAACACATTCTTTGTGTACATTTTACCAACGACAACGACAGATACTGCAACACATTCTTTGTGTACATTTTACCAACGACAACGACAGATACTGCAACATATTCTTTGTGTACATTTTACCAACGACAACGACAGATACTGCAACATATTCTTTGTGTACATTTTACCAACGACAACGACAGATACTGCAACATATTCTTTGTGTACATTTTACCAACGACAACGACAGATACTGCAACATATTCTTTGTGTGCATTTTACCAACGACAACGACAGATACTGCAGCATGTTCTTTGTGTACATTTTACCAACGACAACGACAGATACTGCAGCATGTTCTTTGTGTACATTTTACCAACGACAACGACAGATACTGCAGCATGTTCTTTGTGTACATTTTACCAACGACAACGACAGATACTGCAGCATGTTCTTTGTGTACATTTTACCAACGACAACGACAGATACTGCAGCATGTTCTTTGTGTACATTTTACCAACGACAACGACAGATACTGCAACATATTCTTTGTGTACATTTTACCAACGACAACGGCAGATACTGCAGCATGTTCTTTTTTTTTTTTTTCTTTTTTTTTTTTGCTGTCCCAACCTCTGCGCCACCTCAGAGGCAGTGCACCCACGCCGCTCATTCCGACACCCCGTCCACAGCCACAGCCCGGTCGGCCCCGCCGCAGCCCCGGCACCGGCAACCCACAGGGAGCAGTCAATGTCAAGTCGTCAAGAGGCAACCCACCGGAGGAGACACTGCACTGCTGCCGAGTCACTTCGGTGGTGTTCAGTGGCGCCTGTTCTGATCTAACATACGCAGGACACCACCTACTAAGCCCCCTACTGACGACAATAATTGCTTAGTCGCGGAGCCGGCGTGAGTGAGCTCTTCCCCCGGAGGGCGCCACCACGTCCGTCCAACGACAGCTCCCATGGACTCGCCAATACCGGTGACCCCGACGGAACCAAACCAAGGCCACAGACGTGGAGAGGACATCGAAATTGAGGTCACCATGAGAGCAGGGCATGAAGGGCCACAGAATTTGAGACATTTTTTTATGCTGATCGATGAGAATGAGGATGATTAAGATGATGCTACGGATTTCCATTTCGGTCTGAGACTACATGACAGGGCTGTACTCTACGCTTCCTTTCATAATATATCCCGGCGTCAACCAGACCCGAGAGATACAGGCACCTGCAGTGTTGGTCAGGAAATTTGAACAACACTCTCAGAAACGCATCCATTAAGTGGATGAAACTCGACTGTGTGGTCCCAGTCTTCCCAACTGAGTCCGCAGCAACTCAACTCTGGGTAGGAGCCGGTCGGGGCAGAAAAACCCACATGACTTCTGATGGGATTCGAACCCACGACCTCCCAGCCGGGAGTCCGCGACGCCGACCACTTCGCCACGGCGGCTGGTCTGCAGCATGTTCTTTGTGTACATTTTACCAACGACAACGACAGATACTGCAACATATTCTTTGTGTACATTTTACCAACGACAACGACAGATAAAGCAACACATTCTTTGTGTACATTTTACCAACGACAACGACATACTGCAGCATATTCTTTGTGGACATTTTACCAACGACAACGACAGAAGCTGCAACATATTCTTTGTGTACATTTTACCAACGACAACGACAGATACTGCAACATATTCTTTGTGGACATTTTACCAACGACAACGACAGATACTGCAATATATTCTTTGTGCACATGTAATCAAAGTCGCTGTGGATGATTCAGCACATTTCGCTCTTTGTTTTCTCTGTGTACATTTGTCCGAAGATCGGAATGGAAACCTAAATAAGCACTTTCCCCCCATTATTTTCTTTATGCGCATTTAGCAACAAATCATTATGGATAATGATGCATACTGTTCTTTTCTCGTGTTCTTGTGGGTATGTAACCAAATGTTCTCATGGAGAACTCATCTATCTGTCTGTCTGTCTATCTATCTATCTATCTATCTATCTATCTATCTATCTATCTATCTATCTATCTATCTATCTACTCATCTGTCTGACTGTCTGTTTGTCTATCTACATGTTGCGTACTCTTGGACAACGATCACCGTAAAGAACTGAGCTCCTTCTTTGTGCACAGTTAACCACCGATTACTGTGCAGAACATGACATACTATTTCACTGTGTACAGTTAACCACCGAATATTGTGCAGAACATGACATACTGTTTCACTGTGCACAGTTAACCACAGATTACTGTGGAGAACATGACATCCTATTTCACTGTGTACAGTTAACCACCGATTACTGTGCAGAACATGACATACTATTTCACTGTGCACATTCAACCACAGATTACTGTGGAGAACATGACATCCTATTTCACTGTGTACAGTTAACCACAGATTACTGTGCAGAACATGACATACTATTTCACTGTGCACATTCAACCACTGATTACTGTGCAGAATATGACATACTATTTCACTGTGCACATTCAACCACAGATTACTGTGCAGAACATGACATACTATTTCACTGTGCACAGTTAACCACCGATTACTGTGCAGAACGTGACATACTATTTCACTGTGTACAGTTAACCACCGATTACTGTGCAGAACATGACATACTATTTCACTGTGCACAGTTAACCACAGATTACTGTGCAGAACATGACATAC
>CM065734.1:66049265-66051765 GCA_033310375.1 Conus canariensis
TTATCAGAAAGGATAATCCAGGAATAAATCATCAGCAAGGATAATGCTGGTGGAAATCATCAGAAAGGATCATTCTGGTACAAATCATCAGAAAGGATAACGCTGGTACAAATCATCAGAAAGGATAATGCTGGTACAAATCATCAGAAAGGATAATCCAGGAACACATCATCAGAAAGGATCATTCTGGTACAAATCATCAGAAAGGATAACGCTGGTACAAATCATCAGAAAGGATAACGCTGATACAAATCATCAGAAAGGATAACGCTGGTACAAATCATCAGAAAGGATAATGCTGGTACAAATCATCAGAAAGGAAATGCTGGTACAAATCATCAGAAAGGAGAAACCAGGAACAACTCATCAGAAAGGATAATGCTGGTACGCATCATCAGAAAGGATAATACTGGTACAAATCTTCAGAAAGGATAACGCTAGTACAAATCATCAGAAAGGATAATCCAGGAACAAATCATCAGAAAGGACAAAGCTGGTACAAATCATTAGAAATTATAATGCTGGTACATATTATCAGAAAGGATAATCCAGGAATAAATCATCAGCAAGGATAATGCTGGTGGAAATCATCAGAAAGGATCATTCTGGTACAAATCATCAGAAAGGATAACGCTGGTACAAATCATCAGAAAGGATAATGCTGGTACAAATCATCAGAAAGGATAATCCAGGAACACATCATCAGAAAGGATCATTCTGGTACAAATCATCAGAAAGGATAACGCTGGTACAAATCATCAGAAAGGATAACGCTGGTACAAATCATCAGAAGGGATAACGCTGGTACAAATCATCAGAAAGGATAACGCTGGTACAAATCATCAGAAAGGATAACGCTGGTACAAATCATCAGAAAGGATAATGCTGGTACAAATCATCAGAAAGGATAACGCTGGTACAAATCATCAGAAAGGATAACGCTGGTACAAATCATCAGAAAGGATAACGCTGGTACAAATCATCAGAAAGGATAACGCTTAACGCTGGTACAAATCATCAGAAAGGATAACGCTGGTACAAATCATCAGAAGGGATAACGCTGGTACAAATCATCAGAAAGGATAACGCTGGTACAAATCATCAGAAAGGATAACGCTAGTACAAATCATCAGAGAGGATAATTCTAAATAATTAATATTCTATGTTCTGTTCGTTCAGTATTATCTGTAGCAATAACAAGGAACGAGATATCCGAGTTTTTATGTTGTTATCCTGTCAATAGCGATAACCAGGAACCATCCCTCCCACTATCTGTGTCCTGTTCTTTTTGTCTCTTAACCAAGAACTTTCTCTTTGATCGTGTATGTCGTACTTATTTTGTAGGAACCATTTATTCGATAATCTATTTCCGTAGTGCTAATCAGGAGCCATAATTTGATTAACTCTATCCTATTGTTTATATGATACCAACAGCAAGAATGAGGAATTATCTATTTGATTATCTGCGTTCTAGTGTTTTAAAACTATCCACGGCAACAATAAAGAACCATTGATGCCTTTACCTGTTTCAATTGTTTACTATCCGTATCAACAACGAGGAACAACCTATTCCGTAATCCTTGTTCTGTTGATTTGATAGTATCACAACAATACCAAGGACTCATCTACTCCATTATCTATCGTTTTTCTTCAAATATAAGGTGTAAACGGAACAGTGGTCTAGGGGCAAAACGGCTAACGTGGTAATTGAATTAAAGGACTACATGAAATTTCATCTTTTTTTGCCGAATGGTATAATGGAAGAGGAACGGCTTGGGATGATTAGTCACTGCGCTGTAAGATGTGAAAAGGACTACATGAAATTTCATCTTTTTTGCCGAATGGTATAATGGAAGAGGAACGGCTTGGGATGATTAGTCACTGCGCTGTAAGATGTGAAATGCCTGGCACGACATCAAGTTTGAAAACACTGCCTCTGTGCAACACCAAGACATTGAAAACAAAGAGACACCCAAGTGACTTATACAAATAAACAGACATAAAGACAGAGGTTTTTTTTGTAGGTACCAAAACCATAGACTTACACGGCAGACAGGTGTACAGCCATCCAGAAAGCAGTGCAGGATGAGAGTATTGTGTCCTTTGTTCTGTACGTCACATGGCTGTTTCTCTGTGTTTGCGTCTGTGTGTGTCTCCCCCTCCCCACTCTCTCGGATCATTGTGTCCTTTGTTCTGTACGTCACATGGCCGTTTCTCTGTGTTTGCGTCTGTGTGTGTCTCCCCCTCCCCACTCTCTCGGATCATTGTGTCCTTTGTTCTGCACTTCACATGGCCGTTTCTCTGTGTTTGCGTCTGTGTGTGTCTCCCCCCCCCCCCCCACTCTCTCGGATCATTGTGTCCTTTGTTCTGAGCTTCACAGGGCCGTTTCTCTGTGTGTGTCTCCCCCTCCCTACCCTATCGGATCATTGTGTCCTTTGTTCTGAGCTTCACAGGGCCGTTTCTCTGTGTGTATCTCCCCCTCCCTACCCTATCGGATCAT
>CM065734.1:66054265-66056765 GCA_033310375.1 Conus canariensis
ATAAGCTCCAAGTTAAGTATAAAAAAGAAAACAAAAACAATAGCACCATTCAAAAGATCAATAACAATGCAAAATGTATAATTACTTAAACTATAAAATAACCTACGGAGCTAAATACAAATCAGGAATAAAAGATTTACCGCTAAGTAAAATGTTTGAAGTAGAGAGAGAGAGAGAGAGAGAGAGAGAGAGAGAGAGAGAGAGAGAGAGAGAATGACAATGACAATGACAATGTTTTAATGTATGGCCTCCAGCCGGTAAACATAGGTACTCGTAAACAATGTAGTGGCTATCCAAACAGTTGGATTATAGGAATCAACTTAAATTTGTTGCAATGATATGTTTCTTCCCTGTGCCTCAGTGCATAAAAAAATATACATAGCTACATCACGAATGACTCTGATTTCCTCACTACACAATAAATGTCGGCACTTTACCTCGGTTGACCAGTTAACCTTTAAATGCTTTGATATATATATATATATATATATATATATATATATATATATATATATATATATATATATATTATATATATATGTATATTTATATGTAAGTAATGCTTAAGCTTCGCATCGAAAGAAAAAATGTAACTCATCTTCACTATTCTTACAAAAGGGCACTGCATGTCCTCAGAATCATTTTTTTCCTATAGCGTCTATTTATCTTTAAATCATTTATGCCTAATCTGAATCCGGTGAGTGCTGATCTAAATTTGTTAATGGTTATTATTGATAAGTAGTGTTCACGGTGTGGAAGTAATTTGAAAGAGCAATACAATTTAAATCTGTCGCTGTCCTTAATCTTGGATTCCCTTGTGTGTTGAAAACACTATCATTCTTTGTTTGAATACTCTCAAGAACATTTTATAATTTTCAATCGTTCCATCTATATATACGTCCGAAAAACCATATCTGTCTAAACATGCTTTAATAGATGACACCCGATTATTAACTTTTGACTGCCTTTCTGCTTCAGCCTGTAGTGCTGAATTATGTTGCATTAAAGATGCTTGGTGTGGTCAACGTATTATGTCCATTTTCTGCAGAGAAAACAAGTATCGAGAGAGAGAGAGAGAGAGAGAGAGGAGAGAGAGAGAGAGAGAGAGGAGAGAGAGAGAGAGAGAGAGAGACTGAAGGGAGATAATTTATAGGGGTGTGAAAATTGGAAACAGTCTTGTATAGAAGCTTGGAAGGGGTGGTCCTTCACATTAGCAGAAAATAGCACATTTACATACAAGCATACACACACACACAGACACAGACACAGACACACACACACACACACACACACACACACACACACACACACACACACACACACACACAACAAACAAAAAACACACACACACACACATTCGCACACACACTCACACACACACTCAGACACACAGACACACAGACAGACAGACAGACAGACAGACACACACACACACACACACACACACACACACACACACACACACACACACACACCACACATTGTATAAGTATTTTAACAGTAAAAACATAACATTCTCTAATAGACACGTAGTAAGGAATAAATAAGAACAAAATTGTAATGCCATGCAATGATATCACCAAATGTATGATTATTAAAACAGTAAAACGCTATTGAGACTGTATGGCAGTGATGCAACGCTCGCCAACAAAGACGATTGGAACAGACGCCCCAGATTACTAATGCAATGCCAAGAAACACCCGTCTGCACGCATCTCTATTCTGTAACCACGTGCTGCCACTGACTCTCCCTTCCTCATTCCTATTCATAAACACTACAGCCCAGACGGCCACTGAAGTGGTATTATGGATGAAAGGGCAGGAATGGAAATTGCACAGCATGATGGCCTGCACCATGGGAGCACGTCGAAAAGCCGCCCAACTTCAATCCGTCTCTGAAACATGACACTGCACACAGGACAGTTGTACACTGCACACAGGACAGTTGTACACTACACACAGGACAGTTGTACACTGCACACAGGACAGTTGTACACTGCACACAGGACAGTTGTACACTGCACACAGGACAGTTGTACATGCACACAGGACAGTGACACTGCACACAGGACAGTGTACACTGCACACAGGACAGTTTACATGCACACAGGACAGTGACACTGCACACAGACAGTTGTACCTGCACACTAGGACAGTTGTACATTGCACACAGGACAGTTGTACACTGCACACAGGACAGTTGTACACTCACACAGGACAGTTGTACATTGCACACAGGACAGTTGTACACTGCACACAGGACAGTTGTACACTACACACAGGACAGTTGTACATTGCACACAGGACAGTTGCATTAGAAAAGGTGCGCATTCTCTTAGCAGTTGTACATTTCCATATAACCAGACGGAAACGATTGAAAAAAAGAAAATGATGTATTTTACATGACCAGCATTCTTCACGCGAATACAAGCAGGAGACTCACCCCGGATATGCCTCCAGTCGTCGCTGAACTATGAAGAGAATAACGACCTGACTTGAA
>CM065734.1:66061765-66074265 GCA_033310375.1 Conus canariensis
ACATTAGACTTTGTATTAAACTTACATATACCTTTTATAGTACATGTTGACTGCCATTAAAACTACGTAATTTTTTCAACAGAAACAACCTTTGATTTGCTTTTTTGAAGATACTGTCAGTACGTTGACTAAAAGACAGCTTATGGTCAATGTGTATACCAAGATATTTGAAACAGTCAACAGTTTCTATTGTCTGTCCATTTATCACAATTGGTTGAAATGGACTATCTGATGTTGAAAAATTTAATACAAGTTCTTTGGTCTTACCACAGTTAAGTTGCAAGAAGCTGGAAGAGCACAAATCCTGTAAGTTCTAAGATGTGACTGAAGTATGCTTGCTCATTTATAGAGCCTTCTTTAAACAAAAGACTTACAAGAGCCATATCATCAGTATATTTAAATAGGTTCAGAAGTGCACCCTGGATTTTCATTCCATTTGTGTAAATTGAAAACAACAAAGGAGATAGAACACACCCTTGAGGAGCACCTGTGTTTAAGACAATTTCCTCTGACAAACAACCATTCATTAATACTCTCTGGGGTCGGTTTTCAAGAACATTTCTGACCCACTTAATAACACACACACACACACACACACACACACACACACACACACACACACACACACACACACACACACACACACACACACATTTACAGAAAGATCAAGAAGTCTGTCAAGTAGAGTGTGAATTTGCATGGTGTTAAAAGCACTACTAAAATCTACAAACAAGAATCTTACATAGGTCTTCTGCTGCTGGAGATGGTCTGTGACCATATTTACCACAGTTAGTGTGGCATTTTCCGTGTCCTAACGGGTCCGGCATGCGAACTGAAAAGGATCAAGGAGATCAGAGACTGAGGACAGAATATGTTTACTGATCACACGTTCCATGCACTTGGCCAGTAAAGAGGGGAGAGCGACAGGTCTAAAATCATTAAGTTCTTGAGGTTTTGGCAATTTAGGGAGTGGAATAATAGTTGAACATTTCCATACATGAGGAACTACACACAGATCAAGCAAGAACTGAAACAAACAAGTCATGACCCCATGTAACTGGAAAGCACAGGATTTCCAAACATTGCCACACAGACCATCAGGCCCAGGATCTTTTTTGGGTTTAATGCATGACAGGCACGCACCAACCTCATCCTCTGTCAGCTGAATGGGTGCATACACTGTCACACACTGACTCACGCTCACTGTGGAAATCAGTGGTATCAAAACGAGCATAGTGTGCATTCAGCTGATTAACAAACTGTCGTGAGTTGATCCAGTGTCTGATGAATCTCATGAACTGATGGATGGAGTAGATCCAGTGTCTGATGAATCTTGTCAGAGAACTGATGGATGGAGTTGATCCAGTATCTGATGAATCTCATGAACTGATGGATGGAGTTGATCCAGTATCTGATGAATCTCATGAACTGATGGATGGAGTAGATCCAGTATCTGATGAATCTTATGAACTGATGGATGGAGTTGATCCAGTATCTGATGAATCTCATGAACTGATGGATGGAATTGATCCAGTATCTGATGAATCTCATGAACTGATGGATGGAGTTGATCCAGTATCTGATGAATCTCATGAACTGATGGATGGAGTTGATCCAGTATCTGATGAATCTCATGAACTGATGGATGGAGTAGATCCAGTGTCTGATGAATCTTGTCAGAGAACTGATGGATGGAGTTGATCCAGTATCTGATGAATCTCATGAACTGATGGATGGAGTAGATCCAGTGTCTGATGAATCTTGTCAGAGAACTGATGGATGGAGTAGATCCAGTGTCTGATGAATCTTATGAACTGATGGATGGAGTTGATCCAGTGTCTGATGAATCTCATGAACTGATGGATGGAGTAGTAGATCCAGTATCTGATGAATCTCATGAACTGATGGATGGAGTAGATCCAGTGTCTGATGAATCTTGTCAGAGAACTGATGGATGGAGTTGATCCAGTATCTGATGAATCTCATGAACTGATGGATGGAGTGATCCAGTATCTGATGAATCTCTAGATGGATGAGTTGATCCAGTATCTGATGATTATACTTTGTCAGTATTGTGTCTTGTGTCTGTCTCCTGACTGTCATCCTACTTTACTGTTTTACCCTCAGTTTGTTGTTTGTGTCAAATACAGATCTTCCTGACTGTCATCCTACTGTTTACCCTCAGTTTGTTGTTTGTGTCAAATACAGATCTTCCTGACTGTCATCTACTGTTTACCCTCAGTTTGTTGTTTGTGTCAATACAGATGTTTCTGACTGTCGTCCTACGTTACTGTTTACCCTCAGTTTGTTGTTTGTGTCAAATACAGATGTTTCTGATTGTCATCCTACTTTACTGTTTTACCCTCAGTTTGTTGTTTGTGTCAAATACAGATCTTCCTGACTGTCATCCTACTTTACTGTTTACCCTCAGTTGTGTTGTTTGTGTCAAATACAGATGCTTCTGACTGTCATCCTACTTTTTACCCTCAGTTTGGTTGTTTGTGTCAAATACAGATGTTTCTTTATAGCTGCTTGGATTGTTTGCAGTTACTTTCTTCAAGAAACGGGAATGCAGTAGATTTTGTGTAGTCATTTGGAAATGAACCAACGTTTTATATTGTATTGAATATCTTCCAGTTTGTTGTTGTTGTTTTTTTGTGTACAAAAATGATTTCAACAATGAGAGAGAGAGAGAGAGAGAGAGAGAGAGAGAGAGAGAGAGAGAGAGAGAGAGAGAGAGAGAGAGAGAGAGCATCTATCATTTGATATTCTAATCACGGGCAGCCCGCACAGAGTTTTCTTCCTGTGGCACAATGTCCACCCAGTCTCTACCCGGGATGCCAGCAATATGTCTCCTGCAGCTGAATATCATTTGCCGTGCCCAGGAGACCACTGCGGACCACTCGACACTCATCAAGCTGCGATTGGGATGAAGCGAAGCCCCCACCCTACACTATTTCCCCCGGTCATTTATAACGGCAAAGCCAACTGCTTTTCTCGGGTAATTTCAAAAGCCAATCGTCAAGTTATATAAGGGGGCTTTCACCCCGTGTTTATGACAATGACCGTAGTTTTGTTCTTTGTCTTAAATAAATTTTTGATGAGAAAGTTCAAGAGACATTGCACCTGGGATTAAATGGGTAAGATCTTGTGTGAGGAACATCTGCATCTGATTTTATGGATCTTATCAAGATTAAACAGCTCCACCTCTCAAAAACAAAACAAAACAAAACAAAACAAAACAAAACATTGTGGGCATGTAAAGGTCTTTTCAATAAGCGAGAGACATTTGAGCAACGTGGTGCAATACAGAGGTTGGGTTAGAAGGCCCTTGGCTTCCTGGCTCCTCTGTCTTCAGCCCTAGACATCTTCAGTGTGGGGTATCGAGCCCTATACATCTTCAGTGTGGGGTATCGAGCCCTACACATCTTCAGTGTGGGGTATCGAGCCCTACACATCTTCAGTGTGGGGTATCGAGCCCTATACATCTTCAGTGTGGGGTATCGAGCCCTACACATCTTCAGTGTGGGGTATCGAGCCCTACACATCTTCAGTGTGGGGTATCGAGCCCTACACATCTTCAGTGTGGGGTATCGAGCCCTAAGCTTATAAACGAAAAAGCACAGAGGTTACAATCTTCCCGTGAATTGGAGCGTCTATCTTGTCCTCTTGCAGAAGAATTTTGAAACAAAAGAGTGAGAATACTGATCGTTTTATCCACAGAGGACATTGCTATTTGCGATGCCTGTGTTGAAACTCTTGTCTGCACATGGTAGGATTTCCGTTCTGACCCCTAGCTCATAAAGGTCATATTGGTCTGGTTTGTATTAGAGAATAAAGGGATTTACACGAAAAGAAGCTCGATTACAGGCTTAGTTGTTTAGACTGTCTTGGACCTTTGTTTAGACTGTCTTGGACCTTTGTCTCTGTCTGTCTGTCTGTCTGTCTATCTGTCTCTCTGTCCGTCTGTCCGTCTGTCCGTCCGCCTGTCCGTCTGTCTGTCCGTCTGTCTGTCTGTCTGTCTCTCGCTCTCTCTCTCTCTCTCTCTCTCTCTCTCTCTCTCTCTCTCTCTCTCTCTCTCTCTCTTTCAAATAGCCTAGTCTGTAAACTTCCGTGCATCTGGTACTTGATGAGACGGTAATTCAGAGGTTGCCAAGGCTGACGAAGATCTTTGGTCAAGTGTCTGACTCATGCGTTCCTTCCCTTTGAAACGCTTTTGACAATATAAACTGATATTCGTTAGTTTGTGGAGAAATGTGGAAGAAACAGTGTCAAGGGCGTTAGTTTCTCTTGGAAATTGGAAAATAAACACAAAGAAGAGTAGAATACGATATAGCAGTGTCTATTTGACACTTTTGGCAAAACGGAGTCTTGAAGAAGAAAGAATATCACACACATGCTGGAATGCATTAACAAAGCGAAAGAAAAGAAAACGAATTAAAAACAGACACGCAAATATTTCTTTTTTTCTTTAAGGAAAAAAAAAGAGATTGAAGAAACAATGTTTCACAGGCATACCTTTATCTTCAGAAATAAAGAAGTCAATGAAGAAGAAGTAGAAGTTATTTTACAGATACTAAGCAAAGTTCTCTTCGTTTGGTTGAAGGAAGGGATGGGGGTTTAAGACAATGTGGAAAAAATTAATATACCACATAAATCTTGTATAGCTTCTTTGAAGGAACATAACAACAAGAAGAAATTTTGCCAGAGAGAGAGAGAGAGAGAGAGAGAGAGAGAGAGAGAGAGAGAGAGAGAGAGAGAGAGAGAGAGAGAGAGTGGTAGTGGGGGCCATCTGCCACTTGACATTCTCCTCACGGGAGCATGCGCAGGGTTGTTTTTTTTCTTCCAGCAATCTGTGCACTCAGTCTCTGTCGAGGGCACTAGCAATACGCCCCCTGCAGCTCAATATGATTTATCGTGCCCAGGAGACCAATTCAGACCGCTCGACACTCATCAAGCTGCCCTTAGGGAGGAGCGACCCCCCCTCCCCTATTTCCCCGTCAGTTGAAAATGCGAAGCCATCTGCTTCTCCCCGGATAATTAAAGAACCGGGCACTCAAACTATGTAAGATGTTTTCCGGTTCGTGTTTATACAGCTGCCTGAAGTCTGGACCTTAATCTGGAACGAAAATCAGGTAAGAAAACGAAAGACTGATCAAAACTGAGACCAGATGGGAAAGATCTTACCTGGAAAACATCTGCACTAATGTTAAGTGAGTCTTTTCGAGTTTTCCCCCTAAATCAATAAATGTAAGACATATACACTCTTTTAATCGACAAAAGACAATTGCACTAGGTTGTAGGAAGGATCAAGCTTGCCTGATACCTCTGTCTACCACCCTTTGATATTTCTGTTCGGTCTGATACCTCTGTCTACCACCCTTTGATATTTCTGTTCGGGATGCCCGGCCTTGTGGTCAAGATTAAATGATATTCCTAGTGAGTACAGGGATTGCTATTTTCCCATTTCATTGGTTTTGTCTTGACCGAGCTGTCCTCTTTTGTAGAAGATCTCCGTCCAAAAGGGTGAGAACTCCGCTCGTTTCTATCCATCAATAGACGTTACCATTCATTATCTATCCATCCATATAGACGTTACTATTCATTATCTCTCCATCAATAGACGTTACTATTCATTATCTATCCATCAATAGACGTTACCATTCATTATCTATCCATCTATATAGACGTTACTATTCATTATCTATCCATCAATAGACGTTACTATTCATTAACTATCCATCAATGGACGTTACCATTCATTATGCTTGGGATGAAAACGCTTGCTGCACATGATACGATTTTCTTTCTGGCAAAGATCTTTACTCTGGATTTGTCCAACTCAGGTTTTTCTGTCCTTTGAAGAGAATTGGACAGACGTTAATGGATCTTTGTTAGCTGGTGGAGACACGTGGAAGACACAGTGTCAAAGGACATGAATTTCTGTTCGAAAAATTGAAAAACAAAACATGGCAGACGATTTTTAGATACTGAAGAGTGCATATGTCTCTTTTGATAAAAAAAAATGCAATGTCGAAGGAGAAATGATATTATGCACACAGATCTTTCGTTATGTCTTTTGGGAAAAAGGAAGCCCATTGAAGCAATAAAGCCATCACACAAATCCTTGTTTTGAGAAAAGACATCGATGGAAAAAGGAGAAACAATATCAGACAGACAAAGTTTTGTTTGTATGTTTCGGGGAAAACAATATTAGATGAAGGAATGATGTCACACACAAACATTTCTCTTTGCTTCTTTGAGGGGAAAAGAATGTCAAAGAAGACATAAAAGTACACACGCTAAATTCTCTCTGTTTCCTCGGGGGAGAAAGACTGTTAAAGAAGAAATAATATGACCCACAAATGGCTCTTTGTTTCTTTGGGAGACACGATATAGAAGAAGAAATAGTACCATACACACAAATCTATTTTTAATTTCATTTCCGAGAAAACAACATAGACGCGAAAAAAGGACATGTGTATTTTGTTTTGTTTATGGGAAAAAGTAAACAAATGAATAATACTCTCAGGGCAATCAACACTGCGATCTAACTGTGGAATAATGTAGAAGAATAATCAATATTACAGGCATGGAACTGTCTTCATTATCATTAAAATGAAGACATAGATGAAGAATAAATATATTAGATTTCTTGCTGATGCTAAACAAAAAAGACTGTTGAAAACAAACCAGCAAATAAATAAAAATACTAATATCAGAAGAAGCGAAGGCAACAGAATTTTGTGTCAAACCTCTCCCACCTCCTCCCCTGCCCCGCACCCCCACGTTTCCACTTTTTCCTTCTAACGGTCAAGCCCACTCCAAAAACTGTAATTATGCGGATAATGACATTTGCATTTTGAGGCTGCTTGGTGTGACCTGCCTTTGTTTTTTGGATATTAAATCAAGCTTTAAAAAAAAAAGCCCACACCAAACAACACCAGAACAAAAAACAAACAAAAAACCAAGCCTCAAGTATACAAAAGTTGGAAAAAAGAACTGGAGTTCGGTGCCTGCGTTTTTGGTACTTCCTACTTCTCATCTTCAAGTTGAACGCAGAAAACAGATCATGGTTAGGCACAGAATAATGACAACACAGCTGTTACAGATCATGGTTAGGCACAGAATAATGACAACACAGCTGTTAAGAAAAACAAAATCAACCAGCTAGTTGACAAAAAAGTGCAGATGAACAAATAATGACTGGTATCACCTTGTGTCCCACGTTTTTTTCGAGTTTGACATTTCTAGCGAAGAAAAAGAGTAAGCTATTAGCATTCAAATTGCATGTATTACGGGCGACATTGCAGAGAACCCTAGATTCGGTTGCTGGTTTTTCTCCTCTCACTTCCTCCTTCATGGAAAGGTCAAGACGTTATTGTACTGCTCTGGAGTAATGATCACGTTCTGTTGTCTTTATTGTAATTTTCAAATTGGCATCCATTCCTATCCACTCCTCTCCTCTCCTACACATTAACGCCGAATAGGTCAGTAGATTTCTCTCTCTCTCTCCTCTCTCTCTCTCTCTCTCTCTCTCTCTCTCTCTCTCTCTCTCTTTTTATACTCCTTTTCTAGACTCCCCACTTTACCGCTCTCCCATCGTCCCATTCTTCTCCTCCGCACACACACTCAGTTATTTGCTTGACCTCGTAAAGGAAGAGTTGATTGTTAAAAGTTTCTTTTTCAAACGAAGGGTTGTGCTTCAGCATTGAAGCCAAAATAATATCATCATCATCATCATCATCATCATCATCATCATCATCATCATCATCATCATCATCATCACACGTCCCGTTTCTTCAAAACTGGCGTCGACTTTTGATCCTAGGAAACGGATCTCACTTTATGAGTTTACACAAAGAGACCCAGACACACAAAGAGACCCAGACACACAAAGAAACCCAGACACACCGGCGGACAGACAGACAGACGGTCAGACAGACGACAATCAGACAGACAAACAGACACGCAGACATAGAGATAGAAAGTTTCAGTTTCAGTTTCATCAAGGTGTCACTGCGTGCGGACCAGTCCATATACACCACACCACGTTCGCCAAGCCTTGAGGCCACACTGAGCATGACTGAAAGCTGATGGATCAATGAATGACTAAGATGAGAGAATTTCAGAAGAGAGTTTCGTGACTACGACTTAGCAGATGTCTCACCCGCGCATTAGACCAACGCGTTGGTCAGACCTTGGGTACCTACCTAACATTGGTTTTGACATTATAATCAATATATGTGTGTGTGGCTGAGTGTACTCAGGTGTGTGAATGGGTGTGAGCGCACGGGCCCGTGTGTATGTGCGAGCGCATGTATATGTGCATGATGCGCGTGTATGTGTATGCATGTGTGTGCATGCGTGTATGCCCGCTTGTGTGTATGCGTGAGTGCGCGTGCGTAAGACATACACATTTACCCCTCCCCCCCCCCCCCTTCGTGCACAGTCATGCATGTACATACATATGCATACGCCCATATGTACCCCGTCGCCTAACACACACACACACACACACACACACACACACACACACACACGCACACACACATACATACATACACACACACACACACCCCACACACACCACACACACACACAACACACACACAGAGATCTATCTATCTATCGAGAGAATTAAAACATCATAACTCCAATCTAATGCTATTCGCGGAATCTAATCACATCAAACTCAAACCAACATTAGGCAACACAACAACAAGGACACTTCCTAGACAGCAAAGAAGTTCATGCTTGTTAATGTTAGGCAACGCAACAACAAGGACACTTCCCTGGACAGCAAAGAAGTTTCATGCTTGTTAATGTTAGGCAACGCAACAACAAGGACACTTCCCTGGACAGCAAAGAAGTTTCATGCTTGTTAATGTTAGGCAACACAACAACAAGGACACTTCCCTGAACAGCAAAGAAGTTCCATGCTTGTTAATGTTAGGCAACACAACACAAGGACACTCCCTGACAGCAAAGAAGTTCCATGCTTGTTAATGGAAACACCAAAAGGACGACACAATTAGTATAGGTTGCAACACACTCACTCACGGCGACAATTAGTATAGGTGCAAACACACTTCATCTCACGGCGACAATTAGTATAGGTGCAAACACACTTCATCTCACGGCGACAATTAGTATAGGTGCAAACACACTTCATCTCACGGCGACAATTAGTATAGGTGCAAACACACTTCATCTCACGGCGACAATTAGTATAGGTGCAAACACACTTCATCTCACGGCGACAATTAGTATAGGTGCAAACACACTTCATCTCATTTTAAGACTGGCGTACGGTTCTTTTTTAAAATCTTGAGCACTGTTACTTAAAACACGCAGGCGAATACCAGACGGAGACAGTGATAAAAGTGACACAGCTTTGACCCATTGGTTTGAATGGAACTGCACTATAGGCTTTCAGATGGAACTGAATTGCAGCTTTTCATTAGGAAATTTAAAATGGAAATAGTAGATTGTTCAAATGAAACTGCTCTTTTCCATGAATAAGTTTTGAGGGAAAAGAAGCCACAGTGTTTTCTATGGTCTTCAGTATAAAAGGAAATAAGTCAGCATTTTTTCATTCACAAGTTTCAAGGGAATCTCTGAACTTTGTAATGAATGATTCGAAGGGAACTAAATCTGTAACATTTTAATTCTGAAGTTTTGAGGGAAAAAAAATCTTCTCACTGGTGAGTATAATGTGAAATGAATCTGCAGATCTTTTGAAGGAATCAATTTCAAGGGAAATCAATCCGCTGGTTCTTCAGTGGTATGTATAAAGGGAAATGAATCTGTAGATCTTTCGAATGAATGCATTTCAAGGGAAATCAATCCGCTGGTTCTTCAGTGGTATGTATAAATGGAATTTAATCTCCTGACTTTTAACAGAACGCTGCGTCTCAACCACTTGAAGGCTTACAGTACAGGATGAATCGCTTGGCCCGACAAGTATATCAATATTTATTAAAAAAAAAAAAAAAAAAAGAAAAATGCTTTTTTTTTCAAGAAATAATATTTATAAAATTTTTTTCTTAAAAATGTTTGTAAAATGTTTATTAAAAAAAGACTTAAACAGGAAAAAAGACTAAGTTACACAATCTAGTTTCTAATGCAGTTTCTTTACGTTAGAATCGATGTAGTCTTTAATGCAAACACGAAAAATGTCTTCGAAGCAACAGTGACACTGCACACTGTTTGGCATCATGTTTGGTCGTGAAGTCTTGCAACAGGTGACACTGCACACTGTCTGGCATCATGTTTGGTCGTGAAGTCTTGCAACAGGTGACACTGCACACTGTCTGGCATCATGTTTGGTCGTGAAGTCTTGCAACAGGTGACACTGCACACTGTTTGGCATCATGTTTGGTCGTGAAGTCTTGCAACAGGTGACACTGCACACTGTCTGGCATCATGTTTGGTCGTGAAGTCTTGCAACAGGTGACACTGCACACTGTCTGGCATCATGTTTGGTCGTGAAGTCTTGCAACAGGTGACACTGCACACTGTCTTGGCATCATGTTTGGTCGTGAAGTCTTGCAACAGGTGACACTGCACACTGTTTGGCATCATGTTTGGTCGTGAAGTCTTGCAACAGGTGACACTGCACACTGTCTGGCATCATGTTTGGTCGTGAAGTCTTGCAACAGGTGACACTGCACACTGTTTGGCATCATGTTTGGTCGTGAAGTCTTGCAAACAGGTGACACTGCACACTGTTTGGCATCAGTTTGGTCGTGAAGTCTTGCAACAGGTGACACTGCACACTGTCTGGCATCATGTTTAGGTCGTGGAAGTCTTGCAACAGGTGACACTGCACACTGTTTGGCATCATGTTTGGTCGTGAAGTCTTGCAACAGGTGACACTGCACACTGTCTGGCATCATGTTTGGTCGTGAAGTCTTGCAACAGGTGACACTGCACACTGTCTGGCATCATGTTTGGTCGTGAAGTCTTGCAACAGGTGACACTGCACACTGTCTGGCATCATGTTTGGTCGTGAAGTCTTGCAACAGGTGACACTGCACACTGTCTGGCATCATGTTTGGTCGTGAAGTCTTGCAACAGGTGACACTGCACACTGTTTGGCATCATGTTTGGTCGTGAAGTCTTGCAACAGGTGACACTGCACACTGTCTGGCATCATGTTTGGTCGTGAAGTCTTGCAACAGGTGACACTGCACACTGTCTGGCATCATGTTTGGTCGTGAAGTCTTGCAACAGGTGACACTGCACACTGTCTGGCATCATGTTTGGTCGTGAAGTCTTGTCCTCATGGACCACAAAGTCGTACCGGCATGTGGCTGGCACACATAACCCGCAATTCTTTCCTGTCTTCAGTCAGTTTAAAAGCAAATGAATCTGTGGGCTTTCCATTAGTAAGTTCAAAAGCAAATGAATCTGTGGGCTTTCCATTAGTCAGTTTAAAAGAAAATGAATCTGTGGGCTTTCCATTAGTAAGTTCAAAAGCAAATGAATCTGTGGGCTTTCCATTAATAAATTTAAAACCAAATGAATCTGTGGGCTTTCCATTAATAAATTTAAAACCAAATGAATCTGTGGGCTTTCCATTAGTAAGTTTAAAACCAAATGAATCTGTGGGCTTTTCATTAGTAAGTTTAAAACCAAATGAATCTGTGGGCTTTTCATTAGTAAGTTTAAAAGCAAATGAATCTGTGGGCTTTCCATTAGTGAGTTTAAAAGCAAATGAATCTGTAGGGTTTCCGTTAGCAAGTTTAAAAGCAAATGAATCTGTGGGCTTTCTGTTAGTACGTTTAAAAGCAAATGAATCTGTGGGCTTTCCATTTATGTTTAAAAGCAAATGAATCTGTGGGCTTTCCGTTAGCAAGTCTAAAAGCAAACGAATCTGTGGGCTTTCCATTTTTGAGTTTGAAAGAAAATGATTCTAACATGGTTCCATTGTTAGGTTTAAAGGGAATGAATCCGACACACTCTTTTAAAATCGGAAGTAGACAAAGATAGACACAGTAATAAAGACAGAGAGACAGACAGTCTGACAGAGAGAGAGAGAGAGAGAGAGAGAGAGAGAGAGAGAGAGAGAGAGAGAAGGGGGGTAAACAGACAGACAGATCGACACACATTCACACATGCGCACACGTACACATATGCACAGTCGTAGATACACAGACACATGCATAAACCGCGCACACACACAGTCACACAAAGACACAGAGGCACATTCCCTTATTACATGCACACATTAACTGAACACACGCACATAGGCACGCGCGTGCGCCTCCACACACACACACACACACACACACACACACACACACACACACACACACACACACACACACACACACACCACACACACACACACACACACACACACACACACACACACACACACACACACACACACACACACACACACACACACACACTCACACACACACACACACACACACACACCACACCACACACACACACACACACACACACACACACACACACACACACAC